>OX439384.1:11568077-11627145 GCA_949319315.1 Zelleria hepariella
GCGGATTGTCCTCCGAGATCCACTAACCCAAATGTATAAAACCATAGTTCCCGAATAAAATTATAGTGACAGCGTTTCACGTTTTTAAACAAATGATGGTAGAAATTTTGATCTTGTTTTATTTCAGCAAAAGTTTTCTTGTGCTAAAAATATGCATCGTAACTCGCGGCTGTTTGAAAAATGACTGTGCACTCCTCGCTAACCCGTTTGTATGAAGAGGGTTAATTTCTCAGCCACGGAATCGTATTAGCCTGTCGAAAATGACGGCAATTGATAGATGAGTGGCTCGCTCAATAAAAGTCTGCCTCGCGTGGAAATTGATGAAAATTCTAGCTTCATGTACCTCAACTCAATTAGAAGCCGTGAAATGGATTTTACTGCCTGATTTAACTGACGGGTTACATTTGGTACGATTTGTTTTTATAACCAGAAAAAGCCTCTTATAAAAAAAAACGTCGGAAAACACTTATCCCGCTCGAGTGCAAATCGTCGACTGTCACTTCAATCCTCAGCGCACAAGGACGGGGCGGGCCGTAGCAACAAAAATAACAATCGAGAGAAGCATCCGCGGAAATGAGATCTAAAGGAATGATCACGCGCCGCCGGGGAGCGCTCCTCAAAAAACGCTTAATCTCTCAATTCGCTAAGGAGTTAAGCTTTAAAAAATATTTCGCGAGGCAACAAAGGACCCCTCCGCGGTGCCTTTGACACGTCGACGCCGGTTTTTTCGGAACACTCGAATCTCTTTAGACGAGAAAGTCACCGGGCTTGTATCGGCTTTGTCGCGAGAGGCTAAGCGTCGGTTTATTAGATCTCCTTCCGAAACGCAAACAGAGGGGTTAGGGGCTCCTTGCGCCATTTTTATAACAGCCATTTTATCTGTCAATCAAATGGAGCACGGAAAGTTGCAGAATCTGGTCCTGGGTAGGATCGACATGTAAATTAAATGAATAACCGTGTAGCTTGGCAACGGCCGGCCCTTTAATTAAGACTACGTGACAAAAGACGCGACGTGCACACACGCATACGCAAGTCGGCGAATGAGTGGATACCGAAAAAGGTCCGGATTACATGACTTGCGCTTTTGATTTTAAACCTCGCGTGAAGTGCACTGCAGCAAACTGTAAAGAACATGCAGTTGCTCAACCTAGACACTCTACACTGTAACAACGTTTCAACACAATCGATAGTTTTGAAATAAAAGCTAAAGCACAGGCCACGATGGAGTTTATGACAGAATATTCAGCTTCAGTTAGATACAGTCCGATTAAAATTTAGGTCTGTGAAGTCGATAATACCTATTTAGGGATTGTGTAGGAAACTTAAATATTGTCTTCAAAGTGGACATACACCTTCTATAAAAACTTCCTTGCTTGTGGATGGATCTTCCTCGAAAGATCTTCTTCACTTGAATCTAATTCAGATTCAAGTGAAGAAGATCTTTTGAGGAAGACTGACTCTAATTCAGAGTCAGTGTCAGATTCATTTGCATTGACATGAATAATTATTTCTTCAATTAATTCAATAAAACGTAACGATAATTATAGAAACAGTCTATTGCAATTAAAAAAAAAACTTAACGAAAGAATAACAAAACAAGGACACCGAACTCTTAACTACGTACGTAATAATGAGCTTGGCTGTATTTTGACCGAACTCCCCGCTGAGAGCCAAAATGTATTATTGCGACGCGACGACTGGTGACTAGCTTCACACACTTCATAAAGTTAGATTTGGACTACACATATTCTACTAGGTAACACGTTGCATGATCAAATTGAGTAGGTTGCATGGTAGTATCTTAAGCTAATCGTTTTAATTACATGCTTGCAAAGCATGCTTATTTAGTTACAACTGTAACTGAAACGTATTTTTACACACATGAAATCACCATGAAAGTGAATCGTAGACATCAGTATTATTTAACTTTACCTCCTTTACACATAGCAGGCTGGACCATGGCGACTGTCGTCTAATTTGAAAAGAGACTTGTCAAATCTGGCTTCGCGTCGCCCCTCGTTTAACCGGCCACGTCTACACGTGACCCCCGATATGAATGTTGATACAATGAAATAATAGCGGAGTGAGGAGGCGGTCACTATGGCAACGCACTAGGCACCGCACAGACTCTAGGAAGTTTGGCTTTCGACGAAACTGGTTTTGATGCCCTTAGTCGTAGCCCCTATAGATAGTCGCGTTAGCAGAAAACATGTTATTAGGTACCTACCTTTTGATTGAACATGTAACTAAATCTGCATTTTGCCGGGGCTACGTTAAATTAAGAGAATAGCTGGCTTGAAATACTACCGCAATTTGACCAGTTACCAGTAAACCTTACGTTGCGCGCCCAGTGCAGTGGTTGGGCGCTGACTCGGCTCTTTGCACCTTGGATAATTAGCTGGCAAACACTGGTCGCACAACTTTCAGCCGCTCCCGTTCACTCTGGCAGGTACTACGCAAACACCGCCCAAGAACTTTAGCGGCTATTTAATCGTGAAAACTAAATGCGAGCAATGAAGGGTGCTGTTAGTCGTTAAGAGGAAAGTTTAAAAAACATTTTCGCCATGCTGTTCCTGCCTCAAGCTACCTGCCCGAGTGGAGGGCTTAAATTGAAATTCCCACCTTTACTACTAATCCCTTAATTGCTAACCAGAGGTTGATTTGTTTAGGTGTACCGCACACGGGAGTCCATAAATCGAGCTTGTCAGCGGCAGAGCGGGGTAAAGGTGCGGACACACGGGGCAGGGCGCCGATAAATTAGCCACCGCGGGCCGGGCCGTGACGTGCGTGTGGAACGAGCCGCGCTGCTCGTGAAGACGTGACGGTCCGTGTGCACCACGCATTTTAAATGCGCTCACTCAAAGCAAATAAGACTACTCTTGATTGCAATTAGTTGTTGCGCGGTAGTAGTTTGAAATTATTCGGATGTGGAGGATGCTAGTGTTAGGCAAGAGTAAATAAATTGTGGCCCGCAAATAACATTGACCATTTATGAAGAAATGGGCCGTAATGAGTTAGTGCTTTTTGCCCCTTGAAAAAACGAGCGTGATTATTTAATTAAAACTAAGGCCTCTTTGGATTTGTATTCTATGATTTCTACAAAATCAACGAATTCGGATAATATTTGGGTTGCAGAACGACTTCTTCGTTACTCATTTTGTATGGGCGAGAGCCCGCCAAAGCGCTTCTCTTAAGATGCCGAGGACCTATATGCCTCAGCAATTATATCATCATCTCAGTTTAGTCGGCCTGGTCCACAGAAACGACAGTCAATACTGTGGATCCAACTAAGGTTGTTGTGAATCAAGCGAAATATAGCCGTCGATATCCGCAAAGCCTTGGCCTGAGCAACGTCTTGGCTACACTTCCAGTAATTATATTACACCGCATACCCCTATTTTAGCGTCACGAAGGTCTGGTAATCCTCGGCTAAGGCTCACGTGCGCGTTGTCGTGACCTCACGACAGGCAAGTTTCGCTCACTATATAATTCCGAAAAATATCGAGTGAAGGAGGAAAACTCAGGACTAATGTACGGATTTAGGGTGGTATTCTAGAACGCTACTTAAACTCAGTTCAAACTAGAATGCTACTAAAACTCTGTTTAAACTCAGTTCAAACTAGAACGCTCCTTGAACTCTGTTTAAACTCAGTTTAAGTAGAGTTTAGTAGTGTTGACTGTCGATAAAACAGTGCATGTTTTGATTTGAATATCCATCCCTCCCTTCATATCAAAACATGCACTGTATTATCGACAGTCTGAACTCTGTTTAAACTGAGTTTAAGTAGCGTTCTAGAATACCACCCTTAGAGACGTCAGCACGTTACAAGAGTGCACGATACTGGCATCTTTGCCATGGAAAATGTAAAGGTGTACCTGCTGTAGATTGTACAGCGAGCAATTAGTTATCACTGGAGACATTGTATCTGAGTTACCGTGGATGAAAATAATAAAAAAGTAAGCTGTAGCCTGTACAATTTGTACAGTTGTACATGTCTAACTAGCTGGAAAAAGACCTTTTCTCAGAGAGAGAGTTCGAGCTTAATCACCACAAAAAATAATAATGCAAGTATATTTAAAAATTTAGTCCCTGTAGGCTATATTTTACTTTTACAAAACCAAAGTTCAACTTTGTGTAAAATCAGTACCTACTTGCAAAAGGCCTGAATTCTGTAAAAGATAACGTATATGGTGTGAGTGCGATCGCGCGCTGAGGTTATCACCTGTAGACAACATCTTGCGATAATTCGGAGCAAATCCCTATTGGAACTAGCTCCCGATTGAAGGGAAAATGGCCGCTTCTTACACGCGCGCACCGCGGACGATTAATGAAATTACTGCGGGGTGGTACATAATATATTTGGCTGAAAATAATTGTGTTATCCTGTCAAATCAATACGCGCGGTTTGGTAGCTAGGCAATGAGGAAATCACTTTTGGAGATGGTTTATGCGGATCCGCATGGAGAGATCATCCAGTGGGGACGGTGTCTTGGGAAAATATGCCAAAGGCAATTCTTTAGCTATATTTTACATATCTCTCTCCGAGTGAAGGCGTCTGCCCAGCTAGTGGCCGTGTATAGGCTACATCTTACATGATATACCAACCACGGTAAGTAATAAGCGATCGTTCTTGCCAGACGGTTGCTCACCGCACAGCGCGTCACCTAGCCGCACCGCCGCCGCCGCCGCGCCGCACCGCCGCCGCCGCCGCGCCGCACCGCGCCAAGCAAGCGTGACATGCGAGAGACGAGCCCGTGGCGTGCGGGTCGCCGCAAAAATGCACGTTGTCTCGTCAGCTGTGTGGCACGACATTTTATTATGTCTTTGACTATGGACAGATAGTAGGTACAACTTTATTGCAAAAAACTAAATTACTTAACTGTTTAAGGAAAGAATTGGGCGACGCGCTGAGAAAAACGATTAACAACAAAAACATAAGTAAGTAAGTAAGTAAGTAAGTAAAACATAGCACCTAAACTACAAAAAAAAATGTCTGAATAAACATTTTCGCATGACAACATGTCTTATAACAAAAAAAAATAAAAAATTTCAATAAAGAATGTCACTTATGTATACTCCGTGCAATTTTAGTGGTTTTAAAGCCGAAGGTATTTTGTTGCACTGGTGATTCGGAGGCAAATTACAAAATTTTATTCCAAAACGCGCGAAAAAAAAATTCACTTCTCCATACAAATGGTGTCGATTGGCGATAGCCGTTTGTATTGGGAAGTGTTTTTTTTTTCGCTCGTTTTGAAGTAAAATTTTGGAATTTGGCTCAGAATCACGAGTGCAACTAAATACCTTCGGCTTTAAAACCACTAAAATTCCACGGTGTATTTAGATTCCCAGAAAGCTCTCAACTACAGCCAATAGCCATACGCGACGACAGAAACTAGAAAACGACATAATAATCCAAATGCAACAAACAACAGGGGCGACTATTGTGCAACACAGTACGTTCATTAAGTGGAGTTTAATTCCCGGCCTTACCTCAGCGGTATCGATCGCCACGCACTCGCAGGAGCGACAGAAAACTTTCTAGACAGCTTTTATATGCACCGACTCTTTACCCGCTGACTATACGAGGCGCTGCGCTCGACCAAATATGGTGCTACGAACCATACTACAAACATGACAACAATAATAAAATTGTTTTCACAATTTTTCATTTGGATAGTCCCATTTTTGCCGGTGTGATCGGAGGTAGTACCGGACCGTAAAATCTGAGATGGGAGTCCTTTGCTCTGCAGTGGGATACAACTTGTAACATACAGGCTACATTCAAAAAGATAGGTGATCCTCTCTGCCACAGTAATTTTGTGAAGACACTGCCTCGGTATACCAGTGGTTGCGGGTTCAAGACCTAACTTGAGCGTTTTTAGTCTCTTCATGCATCTTCTTAGTTACATAGAACTGGATTTTGGAGAAAAAATGGCGTACAATTCATATAACCTCATCGACTCTTTTGCTATTCCTTTGGTACGTTCATCATCACCATCATCAGCCTATCTTGACACACTGCTGGTTCTAGGCTATTTTCCCCTCGCGCCATCTCTCATGGCCCTTCTCGTGGTACGCACCAGAATTGTGCGGTCGTACAGTAAACCGCTTTGCACCGACAACGTCTCTACCGCCCCCGAGCACCACATCCCGTGAACCTATAAAGTGTTCCGTTTACTATTTTTATTTGTTGCCCTGCCTTTCATGTATCGATGACTTATTATTGGATTGCTTCGCTAGGAATAGAGGACTCTAGGTTTAATGGAGGTACGAAAACCCTGTAGGAAATAATGTAGGCGTATTTTGTCGATCACCGAGAATGTTTCTGGGATGCAGGAAACTTAGGGTGGTATTCTAGAACGATACTTAAACTCAGTTCAAACTAGAACGCTACTTAAACTCTGGTTAAACTCAGATTAAACTCGAAAGCGACTTGAATTCTGTTTAAACTCAGTTTAAGTAGAGTTTAGTAGTGTCGACTGTCGATAAAACAGTGCATGTTTTGATTTGAATATCCCTCCCTTCATATCAAAACATGCACTTTTTTATCGACAGTCTGAACTCTGTTTAAACTCAGTTTAAGTATCGTTCTAGAATACCACCCTAAGGCCCGGTTTCTGAGTTGAGAATTTATCTAAGCAAATGGGTAAGTATCGTCCTGTCTCTGCAGATTTCTCAAAAAAGAGCGTGACAGAGCGATACGTAAGCATGTGCTTAGTAAAATTCTCAACTCAGAAACCGGGCCTTAGGGTGGTATTCTAGAACGATACTTAATGTACTTAATGGATACTTAATGTCTTCTTCTTCTTCTTCTTTGGGAGTCGTCTCCAATCGGAGGTTGGCGATCAGTTTGGCTATGTCGTCCTTTAAAGCTCCAAACGAAACAATGAGTCGATACTTTGCTGGTACTTTGTTACTTTTCTTCATTTTTCTTCTTAACTAACATTAATTTAAAAAATCTTGGTGCTATAACAGTGAAAATTCGTATAAAAACATCACCTTACTCTCTAATCTGCTCATACTTTGGCTAGAAGGCAAACTTGACAGGTTTCCTCCGCGCCTTTTCCCGAGAAGTCAGAACATTACGCAACTAGCCGCATGGTGTGCTTTCGACATTTGACGGGGGATCAACATCAGCCAAATAGCGAGTGCTAGGGTTCTTCCTAATGAAGTCGCCGTAACATTTTTGTATTTCTTCGCTGCTGCAACTGCTATGTTTGTTCGTTGGTGATGGTGGTTTGAGTGATTTATCAGTTAGGAAGAGCCCGTGACATGGTAATCGCGGCATCCCCCGTGTGGGGTGCGCCTAATCAGCCATGAAAATTAGGTTCCGCCATGTGTCTTCCGCTTTCGGAGTTAATGTGGAATTTAATTACTATTCTGACATGTTACGGAGGCAGATGATCGGGATGTGATGCCTAATAATTGCGGCGGATGACACGGATCGGTCTTTTCATCTTGCTTCTGGTAATGATTTGTGAACGAGTTCACCATTTTGAGTTCTGATTTAAAGCTGCCAACAAGGGGAGATTCATTTATAATACCGAATGGTTTCCATGGAACCCACAGATGGTGTGATGAAATGGTTGCCCGGAAGATATTCAGGCGCTGAGTATATGGCTCTGGCGGTCCGCAGTCCGTGGTCAGAGATTCTGGATCTGCTGCATGAGACCACCGCGATCTGACCGCTACATGTGTGAATGGATCATATAACCCGTGTCATTAAAGAAAACATTTAGGATGGACTTCAAAACACTCGCCCTCTCGCTCTAATTAATACAGTCAAAGCGAGACAAGGCTAGGTTTTTAACTCCGTCCTAAATGTTTTCTTTAATGACAAGGGTTATATGCTAAATTTTGTGCCGCATAGATTACGGTGAACGCGAACGCGGAACTCTGACCGCGGAACGCGGACCGCAGGGGCAGTGTTTTTGTCATCGAGAAGGTTACGTTATAGAACAAAACCCCAGGAAAGCAGATCCAAGAAAATTATTGGAATGAAGCCTTGATAGTCGACCACAAGACGAGGTTGCCACAGGGGTGGCCGCAAAAAAAGAAACAAACCTTTTCCTAGCACTTCCCTTCCGGGCACTTGTCGGCACCGCGGTGTCAGGCACACACGCGGGGCAGATCTCGCGATCCGTTGCTCAACTCATCATCCATCATCCAATTAGCAGCACGATCAATCATGCCGTGGATCACTCCCCGGCCGCCGCAAGCCACGATCATTTTTTCCCACTCTTCTGTATTAAGACCGCTGGGGACTTGTTAATCAGTGGCGTGATAGATGTGTGTGTAGCACACACAGTATGTCATGTGTGGGCATCTGAGGCTGGTTCAGGCAATCGGATTGATTTGCTGTTAAATGTTACCAAGGTAGGTATTTTTGTCTGAAAATCCACAAGAGCATTAACCACTGCCAGAGTTCAAGGCAAAGCGATAGAACTTAGAACCTATTCAGCGAAAGAGCGGTTGGTGTGAACAATCACAGTAAAAGGGAGTGCGTCACATCCCTTTGCAGTCTGCCGCAAGCGGCACTCATTCAATCTCGCTAATATAAAGCCTACAAAACGGCGCGCTATAAAAAGATGAACAATAATTCTTTTTTATTACGCGCCAAAAGGGAATCTCACTGTGTCGGCGCGGAGATAAATATTATAAGGAAGGAAAAAGAAAAGGGAAATATTAAGATTCACACGGGATTGGCATCATTCTGCGGCCACGGATTTCATCGCAGGGCATGGGGCGAGATGAATATCTACATCTTGAAATCTTTATGCGATTTGCATATCGCGCGAGTCGTGAAATAAATCAGTCACGACGGACAGCGGCAGCGGGGACGGCGATTCATTATATTCTTTGTTTCCGCCGCAAGTAGCAATTAATGCAAAAATGTTTCTTATTACAGGAGCTCCTTTGAATTTTTTATTGAAACGGAATAGCATTAATTCTCTTCACTGGGGAGAAAATTTTGATTCTGAAATGAATTTATTTAACTTTTTACATTATTTATTTATACAATCGACATCCATGTATCAATGCAATCCTATAAAAACCTCCGAATCACTGTTTTCGTTTCGAAATCCGTCAACCGATAACGGGGATTTGTGAGGATAATGGCCGATCGCGTATCAAATTGCACTGTATTGTGCGTCGAATGCGAGAAAAACGCGAAAAGTGTTGGGGCACTATTTACATAAGTTGAGACAGAGGGGCCTCGTATAAAATGAAGTGAAAATATTCAGTACAGGCGAGGTGATGAGGACCCGGGGCGGAGCCTTTACGATGGGGAAAATATTTACAGCACCGCGTGGACGCGTTGTAGTTATAGAGATTTTGAAGTGTTGTTGCCGTTTACTGTTACGAGCGCTAGTGTTGGCCAATTTACACTTTGCGTCGCAAGCATTCTTTTGCACGTATCACGGACAGGTTTTTCGCAAATGCAACAGGAAAGTGCGGTTTTGTTTACAAACGACCGCGATCTTTATCGATGCGACGGGAAAGTTTTTATGAATTAACCGTCAAACAAGTAAAGAAGAACAACGAAAAAACAAACTCCAAACAAAAATCGATGACAATCTGGGCCAAAAACTTCGTACAACTTTGGCCGACAAAAAGATTTATATACTTATAAAAAAGTGAGCGGGAAAGAAGTTTTCGAAAAACTTTAAATTGCGACCTTGAACCGGGCGAACTTTGTTTCAGATTACTATTAGTGAAGTTGAAGACGGAAAGTTTTTAATGGAAAGGGGTTGATATGACGTTGTCTGCGCGGCAGTGTCATTAACTCGCGGGATAAATATACGCGGGAACTTTTAGAGACTTTCAGTTTCGGGCGTGCCGGAGTGCGCGGGAGAGACGGAAGTTTGGTACACATCTGATACTCGCAGAGGAGTGCGATGAACCGCCGATCGATGCGGATGGCCAGAGGCGGCCGCGGCCACCACCCGCTGCGCCGCCGCCGCCGCCGCCGCCGACGGCATCAAACTTTTGGGTCCGCTTTAATGAAACAATTTGGGAAGGGAATTTCGCCGAATTTAGGTCATTGTGTTTAGCACTTAACGGTGTACGCTCGATACAACGATTAAACTTGGTTGGTAAACACGGCTAATATCAGTTTACGAGGTTCGTAACAGCGCGCAGGTGAGTAACATTATGCACCTCAACGTAAATAACAAGGCCTTGTAATTTGTGTAAAAGCTTGCAACGAAATTGATCAAGTTTGATCCGATTGACAAAGGCTCCCGTTGGAGCATCTTGTAAAACAACATCTCGTCAACATTTCCATCTTAAAAGCATTTATTTGAACGAGCGCTCCGTCAATTGCGACATCGTTTCCTTTATTAACTGTTAACTAGGGGCAAGTATTTATGTAAATTGTTATTTCTCCTTTTTAACAAAAAAGCTCGTTTGACACGTTGCGCGCGGGACGTCGTTATTTCTGGAGAGAATCCCCGCTTAGCCCCGATCTTGGGACACAATGGGATTTTGAAGGTAAATAAGTCTTTAAAAAAGGAATAAGTAAATTAGAAGCGACAAGATAGGAATCTCCCCTATTTTTTCCAAAGGCGACGTGGGGTGAGAAAAAAGGCGATCGCCTTAGCAAGAGCTACGGAGATGTGGAAAAGGATGCTTTTCTTTTTCCCAAATTAATTAGTTTTTTTACACACTTCATATCCATGTATCCAGCCCATTAATGACGCCCACCATTGCAAGAATTATAGTAAAATTTTACTCAAACTCATTAACATACTTATAACCACGACACAGGCTAACTTAGTATCGGTGTCAGCAATAATGTAAATACCATCATTACACTTTACATTTAATTCCACAAGAAATACTGGAGCTGAATATTCTACCTTTAAAATTATCGTAGAGCATTTCTGGAAAATTCCCTTTCCACCCCAGCGTAGCGTCCGAAAATCTTTTTTAAGGGTGAGCGCGGCGTCACCGGCGCTCGGCCGGTATCATAACAGCTGCTCTACGATACCTACTTATTAAGATATCGGTCGCCTTAAGTACGGCCCGGAGGATGTCCCATTATACCTGCTCATGTTTTTAAAATATAATTTTGAGATGGATTACGCGGGGCGTAAGCTGAGGACTATAAATTTTCCTCGGCGTAATTACTTTTTTGTTCACCCACATAGGTATAGCGCTAGAGTTTCGTTAAGCGTTTTGTTTGCTTAGGTAGGCAATCTAAAGGATCTCTTCTACTTGTGACACACCGACTGCTTAGATCAATGATTCCAACGTTTGACTCCACCTTGGGTTGTTTACAGTGTTACATTATCGCAGTAACTTTTTGTGAAGCAACATTTTGCAGCTTGATAATTATAACACAGTTAAATAAGTAAGAAAGATACCAAAAGTTATCTTGTTGCAAAATTTTCCTCCTCAAAAAGTAACTGCGATGTGGATACACCATTACTGTGACGATTCTTTTATCTATTGTCGAATGTACGTACGTAAAGTATCTAGTTCGTTACAGTAGTAAATACGCAGGGAAGATAACCCCAAATGCATAAGATTGGAGGAATTAACTTCAGATTGAGAGGTTATTCGAAAGATTTTTATGGACCGGCTCATGTCTATAAACATTTATCAGGGATTTCTTAAAATATTGATGCTTTTATTCGTAGGAGTGAGGCGCACAGCCCGCTCGACCGGGAATTAGCTTCGTTTGCCGAAGGCCCGTCTGCGCGTGACAGCTGTCAAAATATTCTCATTCAGACCGAATTAATTCGCCAACTTTGCACTGAGGCCGGATGTTAAATGTTATATTTTATCCCGATGTTCAAGTTAATTAATTGGACATTTTTAATTCGTCGTAATTTTTAGGGTCGTTTTGTTAGTTATGTTGATATTTTTCATAAAATTATATTTTGTTTCCATAGTCAATATTTATTTTCCTATTCACTTGATATTCCAGATATTTATGAGGTCAATACTTTACCGGCGCCATCATATCTCCTCTACTCCCATATTGTACCTTTATCTCGGCCATTAAACGAGAGCAAGTGACGCTCGCAGCTTATTTACGGTCGCCAAAAGATAATTTGCAAATGGCGTACCCGGTGGAGGCATAACAACTCGCTAAAGTCTGAAAATGATCTCGAGAAGTAGGTATTGGTCCCCGCGGCCGCCTCGAGCCCTGCCTACGTCTTCACAGCTATGCAAATGTTATGGACAACAAAAAAAGTTAATGTCAATGATAAGTGCGGGCCCAAGGGGACGATCATGTGCACGCTTCGTTTTTTCTCCGACACTCATTGGCGCCTCAAAAGGGAGGCTTTCTTATTTGCTTAGTTAACAATGTAACCCTCTTTAATTTTCTTTGGCGGCACTCTTGGCTCTTCATAGTGTTGTTAAGATTAAGTGGCGTAAGCCAAACAAACAGACATTTAAGATGGCGCGAAAAAGTAAACAAGTTTGATGATTCCCATGGAAACGAGCTATGAGTTTGCTCTGACCTCCAAATATCAACTCATGCCTCACTGGTTCAATTAAGGTACAGCCGATGTAAACAACAAACACCACTAACGTAAACCGGAATGCAAATGAGCTAAGTGTACCCGTTAAAACATTTAAACGTCGAAATCAAATCAATCAATCGATGTTGTCAATCTCATTTGCAACAAATTCGAGCCTCACTCGAAGTCCTTCAGGGGCGCGAGACGATGGTAAAAAGTGGTCCTTAGCCGGAGCAGTGAATTAGGAAGTCTCAGATGAGTAGAGGGGCTGTGATCCCATTAACTCACGATGCATGCCGCGAGAGGTTTTAAGTAAGACACGGCTTGGTGGCGGGGGTCGACGAACTTTGACTTTTATGATGAAGAATGCTGAAGTGATAGCAGGAGAATAACTTAATCACAAACAGTCATGCCTAAAATGTACCACGGAATAAATTTAATCAAAAACAGTTCCATATTTCCCCTGTCCGCTATTATCCTAAATATCTTAACGCTAAAGAAAACCACCTTCTGATTTTCTCTTCTCTTGAGAGAGTCTAAAGTGGACTTGATTCGGTTGATAAGTTGACCGCGCAGCTATTGTCTATTATTCTAGAGAAGCATTTATAACAAGAGCAGTGATAGACTGCCAGAGTATGTTTCTTTACCAGTAGCCGTGTTCAACAACATCGATTTCCAGCATTATCAAGCACAATGTTTGTCGGGACTCGTACAGTGTCTTACATGCAAATGATTTAATTCTTCGCGTCGCGTCTTGGATTCATCGACATGAAATATCTGAAAGCTTCAGTTTATAAAGACTATTCTACATACCTACAACTAGAAAGGTACCAGAAAAGTCATGAGATTATGATTTTCTGGTCTATTATGTATAATATAAGTCAAGCGTCTATCTCTCTACCAGTGTTAGGTAGGCGCCAATCGCAAACTTTCAGCAGATTATGTCAAGCACCCATGATCTCAGAGCTGTAGTCATGATTGGTAGTGATATTTAATTTCCCAGCTTGTCCATAGTGTCCAGTCCCAAAGCGTTGGCATCGCAAGCATCGGTGACTCGGTGAGAGAAGGCAACCAATTCAAGGGAAACAGGAGTAAGGATTCTGCACCTTCCTCGCAATTTTACGTCTCAGATGCATCGGTGCTGACGTCTCGTTGCATTCATAATGCGGGTTCATTACCTCGCCAAGATAGTTCGGAGCGAGGCTATGGGGCCCGCGTAATGGCTTCGGAAGAACGCTCACTTCAATTATGACTGGGATATTAAATACGTAGAGGAGAGCTCCTGCGTGTGTGGTTTCTGGATCTTTTTAGGTGTAGGTGCAGAGGCAAAGAGTACTATTTAATTTCGTTATTACTTAGGTTGCTATCATACTCTACGATAGATGAAAAGAGAGCTAAAAAATTAAATTCTTTAGTATATCTTTTTTCGTGAAGCTGGGTGAGGAAATTAATTTTCCCCAAAAAAATATGCGAGACAAAACAGCAACCTTTTAAAATATACAGCGGCTCGACAACAGGCGACATGTTTTTCCTTGAGGCTCGCGGCAACTGGTGTGCATATTTAATTTTTATGCCCACTCAGCGTTAGATGACGCTCTAAATTTTTAGTGAGGCCCGCTCTTTCTATCTTATTAACGAAGGCGAGTTGATTGCGACGAGAATTTTGCAGCAAACTATTACGGGAAAGATTGGTTTGTGAATAATGGAGCTGAGCGTGGAAGCTGAATCTGTAAAGCCTTTCAGTCTGTTTATACGGCTAAAGATACGCATTCAGCTTCACCCTCAAAAGCACACAGACCTCCCACAATCTGACAAGAAATACAACTATTTTCTGCCAAAATTCACCAATAAATAAAAAGCGAACCGTCGCACCTAATAAAAGATAAACCCTTCCGGGATGTTTATCACGATCATGCGCAATGATTTAGCGCGACAGCCCTATTTCACGCGAGGTTTGGGCACGGGGCAATTCTCAAATTGAATTGATATGTTTCCGCTAACGCGGTGGCGCGCCGCCGCATTTTTCATAGCGTATCGCGTATGATGCGCGCCAAAGCGGGCGTAACGCGACCGAACGGGTGTAGCGATAGCAAGGAAAAATAAAAAAAAATTAACAAATTTTCCTTTATTTCTAAAAATTGCCTCAGTTCACACTGAAAAATGATATTATTTATTGTTTCATTGCTGTTGGCGTGAAAAGACATATGCCTTAACCCACAATAATTATGCTTTTCTCATGGGCTGCATAAGGCTGGATAGGAAGCAAATGTTCAAAATTTCTTGTAAAGCCATATTTTTTCCAGTTTTTCTGCTCACCCTACCACCGTGCGATATGAAGTGTGAGATAGGGGCGTAGTAAAGAGTGCAAACGCGCGGGTCCCGTGTTATACGCTGATGCATACGCGGGATTGCCGACGCTACATAATTCACGGCGCACATTCAACATGTTGCGGAAATTTCCTTCAATTCAGCGTTTTGCGTTGACTTAGAATGCTTTAAAAATTTCCTTGAACATTTTAAGAAAGAGGGAAAGTAAAACTTGGCTTCTTTGAAAGTAGGAAAATGCGTTTCACAATCGTGCGACTGCTTTTTTCCTGTTGCTTGTTGGGGCTTACTTTAAAGGTCAGTGGTTGGAAAATTTTCCTCCTGACGTCAAACACCTAATTAAAAGTTGACGAACCCAAGTAAAATATTGACTCTTTGAAGCAAAAAAAGACAAACGTCTAAGTATGGGCAAAAGTTTTAGAAAGGTACACCAGAATATAAACAAGATAGAGCAGAAGGCTTTGCAAACTATGTTCCCCCGCAGCGAGCAAACAGAAAGGGCTCACCTTGACTCGCCCCCGCCACGGCGACTGTATCAAAATGATAAAAATGTAGGGATCCAATAACCATTCATCCATCAAGTGTCAAGATATAATCTGGAGGCGGCGGCGCAAGTTGCTTAGCCCCCGAAAGCGGCGAATATAAAAATGCCTGAAAGATTTACAGGTTACAGGAGAGATAGCGTCTACAGATTTTGGCCGCGCTCTGCGGCGGCGGCGAGGCGCCTAATGCGCGAGGTGGGATGAAATAGAGCTTTAAGAATTGTGCCTCTATTTTATTTGATACACTCATATTTTTGCGTTATCTGGTTAAAAGAATCCTGCAAAAACTGGTAAGCATTAAAGTTTATTCTTACTTCCTTTTCTCATGAATGATTTTATAAGAGACATAGCACAAAATTATCGCAGCCTAAACTACTTTACGAGTAGGTATGTCTGAATAATACCTATACGCATACGTGGGTAAGTCGGTAGCTATGCCGTATCTTCTCACGAGTGAGGGAGACCTGTAAGGAATGTGTTTGTATCTGGCATTCCGGGCCAGCGAGCGATTTAAATCTCTTAAGCCGGCCGGAGCGGCCGCGGGCTCCTGCCTCTAGAAAACTCACAAATCTTTCATAATCTCGAGCTCGAGGGGCCTTCATACTCTACCTACGACCCAAGATCGCGCTGTAAAGACGAAAAACTACCTTTGGAAAAAGACGGCAAAAATGATAAGGCGATGTTGAAATAAAGGAAAAAAATACAATGTAAATAACAGCCCGTATTGCTTTACGTAGCTAAAGGTAGAGAGCGGGGACACAAAACAATATGCACGAGTGCAGGTACGCGGTGGGTCCGCCGGTATTCATAAACAAATACAAGGTAGGGGGACCCCATAATTTTCGGTTTGCATTTTTCCATCGCGACCGCGAACTCGATTTCCACTCCCAAGGGCGAGCGACCGCTCGGCCTCCGAAAATATTAATGAAAATTTTTACATAAATTTATTCGACAGAGGGGCCTCTGGGTCGACCCGGCGTAGGTTCGACTCTCGCTTGTGTTTTTTATTTATTAATGTTATGGTATTTTCGGTCTAATTACCTGGCTGAGGTTTAATTCATTGGCTTTTTTGGACGACGGCGGCGGCAGTACGTAACCTAAATTCGGGTGGAAAATTAACCGGATGAAGATTATTTTTATAAGAGGTAGAATTTCCGGGATATTTTTAATGAGGTTTAATAAGTTTAAGCTTACAAACGATTGATATCTATTTCTGCAAACCAAATTCTTCTCGATAAATACATTGTTGATCAGTTCCAACAACCATGGTTCCATGGCTCGCGTCCCTCACAATATTTACGTTTAGTTAGACACATCCTTGCATTCCTCCGATCAAATTGGAAGAGCAATAAAAAGCAAAGCATTCTTCGCTCAACCCTTTACTCGGGCTTCAAAAGAACAAACGCAATATATCGGGGGCCGGCTTAATTTCGAAGCTACCTTACTCCGGGTAGCCCTACCAAATGCTCCAAATTACTCGGCAATATTTTTAACGCGAGGAATGCAACCGTTTTAGGTTACGCGCACATTATTAGCTGGCTAGGGGCCGAAGCCAGAAAGATGTTCATTGAACTGTTATCGAGTACATTCTACAGGGTGTTAAAAGACCGCCAACAAAGCGGGAAACCACGTATTGTCCTCATCATAATGAACATTTTTGCTTAAGGAACTATGCTTGGGAAATCAACGGCTTCCGAGATAATAAGGTTCAAAGTCGGACTTTTCAAAACTTTTTTTTTGCTAAAATGTATTTAGTATCTAGTTGGTTCAGTATCTATATTCAGTATCTATATTCAGTATCTACATACCTTCTCAAGAAGCCATATTAAAATTATGAATATTTCTTACAAAAAACGACGTTAAAATTGCAACCCGCAATGTATTCTAAACATCGACACTTGAAGCTTAAGTAACGTAAACTTATAGCTACGTATGCGCAGTATGACTTCTGTACGTTACACTTCCATTGCGTGTATATTTTTCAAAATTATAACCTAAAAAACCAAAATCATTTCCCAGCAATAATTTATCGAAAAAGTACTTTGTTTTGGTGTCTTTGTTTTGGCTTTCGGATCTGTTGGCGGTCTTTTAACACCCTGTATAGCTAGGTATTTAGAAGAGGCCAAACATTGTGCGAATAAGGGCAAGTGTATACTGGGCGCGTATGCTGGAACTTACAGCAGCGGTACGTAAGCTCATAGCATGTAATAAGGTGGATAAAAACTGCGGTGCGTGCGACTGAATGACGTTGTTGTGGGTATGAGTTGTACAAGTACATAGTTCCACACACACCCTGAGGGCGTAGCCAAGAAACCTTTTTACAAACAAAATGAATAAACAGAGGAGACTTAGGGGAAGATTTCTAATTCACCGCGGCGATGTTGAGATTTGAATTTTTTCTCCAAATGAATTTCCCATCTTGAAGGGGACAGTGGCTTCTTGCCGTGTTTGCGGAGCTCCCGACGAGTCCCACTTTGTTGTTTAATGAAATTATCGGTTTACCGACCAAATGAACAAAGCCAGATTCCGCCGTGGCAGTGGTTTTTACCCGGCCAAGGGGGTGGCTGGGGTGTTTTTGTTTTCCTCCGAGGTGGTCCAAATGGACTGCTTTGTGGCATTCCTTGGGTAGTGCTTAATCAATTATGATCGATTCGTTAATTCGGGATGCTAAGGGGATGCTGTGGCTGATTAGATTAAACAACCTCTTTATCAAAGTTTTCTTATTCTTGCAACGTAGCTAAGATACCGACACAATATAGGTATCAAAGACGTGCAACAATGTACCTAACTCTACTTGACATTAAGAGGTCAAATTATCAGCGAACCTGCAAAGTATAATATGTCGGGACCCCCGCTTTGACGTCGCTAATGGTGGCCCGGCTAATTATATAAATTGGTTTAAGTAAATGATAGCCAGTGTCAGCCGAGAGCCGTAAACAAGAGGTGTGACTTCTCACCATTGTCGGCGATCTGTCACTTCCACTTCCGCCGCGGTCCCTTTCTCAGATTTCTTTCTTTTTGTTGCCTTTTCCAGTGAAAAGAATTCTTTCTATTCTTTCCGCTATTTTTTTCTCTTTTCTCTCACCCATCCGGCGTCTGCAATTGTCACCCTCCGGTAGTGTTTGTTGTGAGCGTTGATTAAATACTTCTGTCAAATTAAGTTAATTTTACCTTCCTGCCGTTGAAGTTTCTAAGGAAAAATAATGTAAATGGAATATAAAATATTTCAAAAGAATCACTATTCATTTGCCAAACCTCTCCCCTTGGAGGTAATCATTAGTATTCTCTTTTACTATTAGAGGAGTACGACGCTGTCAAATATTGTGATTCAAAATTCCTTTTTTCATCCGTGCCGTTCGACGCTTTCCTAACAAAAATTTACATTTAAATAGAACATCTGCGAGCAGGTCGAGGCGACCCTCTCAAGGCTCTCTACAGCATTTTTCTATGCCGCTAATTTGTAAATCGCTTCGTAATATCGAAAAATTAAAATGCTGATGTCATATTTTACCCCCATTTATATGTTAATATTGACGTCTTGGAAACGGCTTCGGGATGAGCTTGATTAAAATATGAATGGATGATCTGAAGGGCAATAATAAGGCTCATCGAAAGGCTGCTCCTTGTGCATCTGAAGCGTTATAAAAAATCTTAACAGTGTATAAAGTCAAGTAGGTTTACAACGGGCTCTAGCTGAATAATGAGCTAGCAAATTAAAATAACAAAATTCAAGATTCCGCAATTATGCGCGGAGAACATTGGCGATTAGCTTTAATCTTGAGGAGGCCATTCATCGCGAGGCGCAACATCTCAGCCGCCATTTGTCGAGTGAAGGGTTGAGGCGGTGAAGGAGGCTAATGCTGCAATATTCTTAAATTAAGAGACTCCGGCGCGCGCCGCGTAAATATTATTTTTTTATGTTAATGACGGCGGGCCCGATTGCGTTAATAAAGCCTTACATCTCGTAATTAGCCAACCCATTGTCTGCCGGTGGGGCTCTATGAAAATGAATTGTAGGATTGTAAGCAGTAATTTTGTCTCGGTGAACTTTGAAATATCACTGAAAAATAATTGCTGAATTTCTGAAACCATTCAAATTATATAGGCATAGAATACCTCACTGCATCGGCTATGTTTGCATCTTGTGTTTGCCAAAATCTGTTAGAAGTGAATTTTCAGTTCGCATAATAATTTTATTATTATGCGAGGACTATATCTCTCACGCGGAGTACTCCAAACGTAGCCGCAGCAGTGGGTCCATTAATTAATAAATTAAACAATGGCAATCTCGATTCGAACCGCGTTGCGTTGAGCCGCTGCCAAAATATTTGTCATGTATAAATTCACGCGGCCGATGATGAAGACAGCCCTTCACCCTGCTGCTTTATAGCTCTATTTGTGTATTTTAATTACTGTCATTATATGCTAACGACTACCATCCCTTTTTCTTATCCTCCTAAATGGGTTATGGCAGTCTTATATCTATATCTGGCAGTGTTGTTGAGTCATTTAGAGGAGATTTTAATAATAATGACATTCGCCGTCTCGGAAGGATTATTCCTTTAATTTTTTTCCTACGAATGTTTTGATTAATTGTTTCGGAGCCGCGCGGAGATTCTGTTGGTAATTTGTTTTGTGTTTATTAACTTGACGAGGAAGTCGTTAACTGGAATGGAAAATTGTGCTTTTTTATTATTTCTGTCATTTGTCAGTATTGCATTCGGTACAATATTTTTTTAGAAAGTTGCATAATAACCAAAAAGACGACCATACTAGCAACCTACACTTTGCGGTAGCTACTCGAGATTTGACATGTGGCCTTCTATATTTCGTGAGAGACTACGATTGTCATTGCGACAGGTAAATGTCCAGTGGTAATGTTACCTGGTTAGGCAGCCGCATACAAACCAGGTGGCTGGTTGACTTGGTCGGTTAGTAAGTATGGACATTCAAATTAAAACATGCACTGTTTTATCGACAGCGCTACTAAACCATGTTTAACTCTAAGGAGCGTTCTGTAATACCACCCTTAAAGGAAGATGCTATTAGACGTATGAACTTTGGTACCCACCTCCAATAGCTTTGTGTAATACATCGTTGGATAGGTATGTTTTGTGACTTCGACAAATGTTGCTAGGGCGCCTAATTTATAATTGAGTCCGCTCAGATTATTAAGCTGACATGTACAGTGCAGCATAACTCTGAACGGACTCAGATTTGAAACTAGGCGCCATAGCAACTTATGTCTAACTCACAAATACCTGTCCAACGATGTATTACACACAGCTATTGGAGGTGGGTACCATTTGCAACATCCTTTTTGCATACATTGTAAAACTTGAATCCTTGAATCACAGCTGCAATTCTTTTTACCAATCCCCTGCCGTCTACCCACTTCACCATGAAAAACGAATCGTATTTATGTTACACAAAGTAGTAGGTGAAGTATTCATACGCGTTCTTCGTGAGAAAACAACGAGGTCTCCCAGTGCGAGAGCGTTGCTGATGCAAATCATATAGACCCGCGTCTTAAGGCGCTCTTCATAGACGATATTTAGGTATTTGAGGGGGTGAAGCAGAGGAGTGACGGGGTGGGAAGCCACGCCCTCTGCGGGGCGCTGTACAGATTACAAAAATAACAGATCGGAATCCCGCCATAGTAACGTTCGGAACTTAGACGGACGTCACCATGACGCCAAGTGATCCACCGCCGCCGCGGCAATGACGTTGAACAATTATTATGGGTACCTACCTCCTTAGCTTTTTTTCTAGTTGGATAATGATTGATTGAATAATAATACCTAATGCTTGCAGATCTTGCAATAGATATTTTGGCTAGCAGACGAAGAGCGTGAGTCGTGGGCAGCTGCGGCGTCTGCAGATTCTCTTTCGATCTTTGTATCCAACTTTACTGTTGCTTGCTAGTTCAACGCGCGATAGGTAAACACGACAACACGTCAGACTGTACACTTTTGTTGTCAAGTCACCCGTAACGTAACCGAGTAGAGTGCTAGCGTGTAAAGGTCAACGTGCTATCGTGTGTACTTACTAGGTACACACAACAGCCCGTCGACCTTTACACTCTACTCGGTTACGTTACGGGCGACTTTACAACAAAAGTGTACAGGCTGACGTGCTGTCGTGTGTACCTAGTAAGTACACACGACAGCATGTCAGCCTTTACACGCTAGCACTCTACTTGGTTACATTACGGGCGACTTTACAACAAAAGTGTACAGTCTGACGTTCTGTCGTGTGTACCTAGTAAGTACACACGACAGCACGTCGACCTTTACACCCTAGCACTCTACTCGGTTACGTTACGAGTGACTTTACGACAAAAGTGTACACTCTGACGTGCTGTCGTGTGTACCTAGTAAGTACACACGACAGCACGTCGACCTTTACATGCTAGCACTCTACTCGGTTACATTACGGGCAACTTTACAACAAAAGTGTACACTCTGACGTGCTGTCGTGTGTACCTAGTAAGTACAACGACAGCACGTCGACCCTTACATGCTAGCACTCTACTCGGTTACGTTACGGGCGACTTTACAACAAAAGTTTACTCTCTGACGTGCTGTCGTGTGTACCTATCGCGTATTGAACTAGTAAGCAACAGTCGGATACAAAGATCGAATTTTCCATTCTGCCCTACCTAATGCAGTTCTCCTAAAGTTTTTTGGTAGATCACTTATTGGCTAACTAAAATTTGACAGTCTTGCCCGGTCGAATGCATCGCAAACCGAATGGGAAGACATTCGTAAAGCTCTTACCAGATTTTAGAGAAAATAATCCCACTAAAAACATTTTGTAAAAAACTTGCCAAGTCTCGATGGAGCTGCTGGTTTATCTCTAAAAAGTAGAGTTGTAAAATGACCGTCACATTCCATAACCGTCCGTCATTTATAATAAATGTCCGGTCACAATCGACATTTATGGTCACATTGGACAAATAGGTATTTTGACTAGAAAAGTGTGTCGATGCTTTTATTTCGCTCTTGCCCTAGCCATCTTAGGCTGTATGTGCATCGCCGGCGCTGCCCCGCACCCCACGATACAGTGCTATTGGACAAATAGGTATTTTGGCTTCCATAAATGTTACGTTTACGTTATCTCGTAAATTAAGAGGTTTAGCGCAAAAATAACGAAATTTTCGAACGCCCTTGCACCCCGAAATAATCCATTTTACTTCTTTATGTTTTCTAAAAATCGATATACAGGGTGTTAAACATTTAGGGTAAATTATTATTTAAGAATATCGGCAAAAATTGGGGGATGTCCGGTATTTTCCGGTTCGAAGGACCACTCAGCAACTAAAAGGGGTATCTCAGCGTGTGGCCAACCGTACCTACTGACCTACCAGTTGTTTTAAATCGTGTTTGACTGTCTGTCACACTTTCAGCAATACCCTGAATGTGTAACACCCTGTATGTCGGTTTTTAGAAAACATAAATAAGTAAAATGGTTGATAAGGGGGGTATTAGGGGTTCGTAAATTTCATTATTTTTTCCGCTAAACCTCTTAATTTACGAGATAACATAACATTTATAGACAGCGTAAATGACATTCGGCCTTCAAAATTAAATACGTGCCCGGTTTACCATTCCCCTTATCCCCGAAACTACTAAACCGAAATTTTTGAAATAAATACGGAATAAATACAGAATTTACCTATAAATTGCAGGAAAACCTATAAAAAGATTCCGGTATTTATATTTGATAATAAAAATATTGTATATGTCAGTACGGAACCCTTAGTGCACGAGCCTGACTCGCACTTGGCGGTTTTTTTTAGGTAACCCGCCATAGCAATACATGTTCTGTGATATTTTTAATTCGCTACCTATTGCGGATCCCAAGAAACAGCCGGGCAGCTCTTTAAAAGAAGGACAGATAGAATGACAGGCAGACGGATAGACAGACGGACAGACAGACATTGGAGGTGGAGTAATAGGGTCCCAATTGGCACTAGTGGTTCGCCCCGAACTGTGAACTCGCGACCCCATATAAACTTAACAACCCCATATTTCGGCAACCCCTCGACCGATTTGGCTCATGTTCGAACTTAAAAATTCTTTTAATTTCATTTACCCGCTTACTAAATTTCATAACGATCCGACCAAATTTTCTCAAATTATCGTCGAACGAACATTCATACATACATACATACAAACATACAAACGCCGTATTGTTCAAGTAGACTCGGAGAACTTCGCTCGCTTCGCTCGCTCGTTCATACTAGTGGTTCGCTCCGAACTATGAACTCGCGACCCCAGTTACAGATGTGTAACTTTGCTTACGCCATTCGCGCAGGCGCGCGCGTGCTTTGCATATAAACTATACAACCCTATATCTCGGCAACCCCTCGACCAATTTGGCTCATGTTCGAACTTAAAAATTCTTTTAATTTCGTTTACCCGCCTACCAAATTTCATAACGATCCGACCAAATTTACTCAAGTTATCGTCGAACGAACATTCATACATACATACAAACGCCGGATTGTTCCAGTAGACTCGGAGAACTTCGCTCGCTTCGCTCGCTCGTTCAATAAGGCTTCAGGCTCGTGCACTAAGGGTTCCGTACTGACATACAATACAGGGTGTTAAAAGACAGCCAACAAAGCGGGAAACCACGTATTGTCCTCATTAGGAACATTTTTGCCCAAGGAACTATGCCTGGGAAATCAACGGTTTCCGAGATAATGAGGTTCAAAGTCGGACTTTTCAAAACTTTTTTTTTGCAGAAATGCATTCAGTATCTAGTTCTTAACATACCTTCTCAAGAAGCCATATCAAAATTATGAATATTTCTTACAATAAACGACGTTAAAATTGCAACCCGCAATGTATTCTAAACATTTGCACTTCAAGCTTAAGTAACATAAAGTTATACCTACGCTTGCGCAATATGACTTCTGTGCTTTACACGTCCATTGAGTGATAAAATATTTTTCAAAATTATAACCTAAAAAACCAAAATCATTTCCCAGCAATAATTTATCGAAAAATTACTTTGTTTTGGTGTCTAGTATGCGTGGCTTTCGGGTCTGTTGGCGGTCTTTTAACACCCTGTATAATATTTTTTGTTACTATAAATACCGGAATCTTTTTATAGGTTTTCCTGCAATCTAGGTAAATACCTATATTCTGTATTTATTTAAAAAAAATCGACTTAGTAGTTTCACAGATAAGGGGGAATTGTAAATTCCGGGCACGTCTTCATTTACGCTGTCCATAAATGTTATGTTACCTCGTAAATTAAGTGGTTTAGCGCAAAAATAACAAAATTTTCGAACCCCCTAATATCCACTTAATCAACCATTTTACTTATTTTTGTTTTCTAAAAACCGACATACAGGGTGTTAAACATTCAGGGTATTGCTGAAAGTGTGACAAACAGTCAAACACGATTAAAAACAACGGGTAGGTCAGTAGGTACGGTTAGCGACATGCTAAGATACCCTTTTTTTGTTATTGAGTGGTCCTTCGAACCGGAAAATACCGGACATCCCCCAATTTTCGCCTATATTCTTAAATAATAATTTGTCCTGAATGTTTAACACCCTGTATATCGGTTTTTAGAAAATATAATGAAGTAAAATAGTTGATTTCGGGGTGCAAGGGGGTTCGAAAATTTCGTTATTTTTGCGCTAAACCTCTTAATTTACGAGATAACGTAACATTTATGGAAGCCAAAATACCTATTTGTCCAATAGCACTGTATCGTGGGGTGCGGGGCAGCACCGGCGATGCACATACAGCCTAAGATGGCTAGGGCAAGAGCGAAATAAAAGCATCGACACACTTTTCAAGTCAAAATATCTATTTGTCCAATGTGACCATAAATGTCGATTGTGACCGGACATTTATTATAAATGACGGACGGTTATGGAATGTGACGGTCATTTTACAACTCTAGTCTTATCCAGAGGTTCTCAAATAATTGGGCCTGAAAATGCGGCGAAATGGTTCCAGTAAAGTATGGTACGGCAGTGTTTGCTTCGCGCTCGACTTGGCGGGGGCACTGCCGTGCCCCCAGATCGCGAACTCGAATTCGTCGTAAAACAAATTAGCATTTTTCGAGATTGACTTTTCATGTGCGATAAAATAATATATTTTTTAGCAAAATAATAATCAAATAAATGTTCATTCCGTTTTATTTATATTTATGACTTATCAAAATTAAATGTTAGTATGCATTACCTAGTTGTTTGAATAACTGTAACAAAACTCAACGTTTTATGGAATGAACGAAACGCATTAGTGACACAAGATAAAAAAATATCTGTCAAAATAGGTACAAGTGCTGGCTGTGCCGGTAACAGCGTTACCAGATTGGGTATTTTTCTCGCAATTCTGGGTAAAAATTTGGCTCCTGGAGAAAATTTGGAGAAAAGAAATCTTTGGAGAAATGTTTGGAGAAAAAGAAAACACAGTGGAGAGTTTTGGGTACTTAATTTTTTAAATAGTTTTGGGTAGAAATGACGTCATAGATGAAGAGGATAATAATATGGTTGTCATGAATATATTAAATTTATTTGAATAAACTTTCTTTATACGATTTAGTTTGTTTTATGTCAATACCATAGACAAAAAGTTTAGTTAAACTACAGTGAATGCCATTTGTTTGTAAGTTTTACTGGTAGAACCACTAACAAAAACATTGTCTTTAATACTACCAGGCGAAATATGCCTTAGAATGAGGGAAAAAACGAGCCTTTGGGTAAAACCATGGAAAATAGTATCGTTTTGGAGAAAAAAATATTGAAATTTGGGGAGAAACAGAAAAACGCATCTGGCAACCCTGGCCGGTAATTCTCTTTGGTGCCTGTGATAAATAAACAGTGTTTAGAGTGTTTCATTCATTGCGGATGCGGACTGAATGTAGTGTTCCTTCCAGTAGAATACTCAGAACAATTTTCTGATACCTATCACATCGGTATGTTTAGGAATTGAAAGTAAGTACCTACTGACAGATTTTCGTAGCGAAATTACCTACTAGCTTTGAATTGGATGTTCTATAAAACTGAGACCTTTACGCTTACGCAATGAGATGATTTATATTATACAGCGTCCAGTGGCACCTTCACTGCACTAGATGGGTGAAGTGACAATTCGACGCTGCTGTGTCTGGGACATTGTTTAGTGGAGTAGGTAGGCTTGCCCAGCAACTACCATCGTCGGCCTAGCCCCCAGAAAAGAGGTCAATACGTCAATCTTACTTATCTGATGAGCTAACTAAGCTGCGGGTTTCCTCATGATATTTTCTTTCACTGTTAGTGAGCGGTGCGGGTATGTAGCTATGTCTATGAGCTAGCTATGTTTTTGTCTTAAAAGTTATGTACCTACATTTGTGAGTTTCTAGTAGCAATACTGCTTGCTAAAGCTTCTTCATAATTCAAGTCCAAATAAGGTATTCAAAGGGACTAGCACATATTTCACTAAAGTAGGTACCTTCCCTAAACTAAACTCCTCCTATTACTTCTTTGCAGCTGCCTGCTCGCAACCAAAGTTCAGATGACAAACTAAAGGCCACCTACCATCCGGTAGCAAGCAACAGGACCGCTGACTAAACAATGAGTCCGTGCCTCCCAGCTCCATGTTATGGTTTTGGGCTAAACATGGGCTCCACGCTAGTGGTGCTGAAATCAAGATATAAGTAGGTATTCAAGACAACTTTACTGTCACCACGGGTGTGCAACAGCCTTGCAAAGGTCTCGAAATGATGGAAAACTTTTGAAAGTCCATAAAAGTAGAATTAGTCAAAGTGTAGCGTAACTAAATAGTGCTGATCCCAAGCCTAGGAAAATTAAATGTTATTCCCATACAAAACTATAAGAATTACAACTTTATTACAAAACACGTGCAAATTGTAATTTGGAAAAGCTATGAGCCTTACTGAAGTTAACAACAAGTTATGAGGTGCATGTATTTTTTTAACTACGACTCTGTTTGTTTACCCAAAATCTTTTTTTGTTGTTCTTCACTTTGTCTAAGGAATGCTATAGGTATGTATTTTAATTATTATTGTATAACATAATTATCATTTTCTTTTTAGATAACCTTCTACATGGATGTGTGGCGATGCAAGACCGAGATTATAGCTGGCGGGGCAGAAAGATCGACATACAGTAGTCGGCCACACGCTAGGATACCCCTTTTTGTTTGATTGGCGCCCTTATGCCGCACGCGGTAAGAGCTGCTATGGGGTATCTGTGACTGTGGCCGACCGTACATACATGGTTATGATAATAAAGTATGTTTTGCCAAATGGTTTTTGGTTTTTATAAAATTCAGCCTATATTACTAACTTTAGGATTCCTTTGTATGTTTTTATACAATACTATACATTGTATAAATAAAGATGTAGGTAGATAACTATCTCTTTTTACAGGGTAATAGAATAGCACCCGGTGATAGGGATTTTTTGGTCTATGAAGTTCCATTGATTTTTTATTAATAAAATGTTACCGCTGTGGCAAGAGAAAAGTACTTTTAAAATAATATGGTTTTCACTGATTTTCACCGTGTTTTATTTATCAGCTTAAAAATATGCCAATGCACTTACGCACACAATCATGTTTTAATTTGAACTAGGCCTAAATAAAAAAAGAAAAACTGGATTTATTTTCACTTTTGAGGTTATAAAATAAAAAATGTTTTTCAGCAGGTAGTGATCTTGTTGATCAGTAGGCAGTAGGTAAACCCTGCAAAAAGAGTTAAGATCTTTTGTTACTAACACGTTATACATATTTGATAGGACTCGATGAAGGCAAATCTGTGGTAGGTAAAGTCCGTTCGCTATCCTATTATTGACACACGACGGCAATCTTGGTTCTTGGGATACCAACTATTTTCGAAGTATCTGTGATGGGCGCAGACATATTCATTTCAACACAATGCTGATGGACATTACCTAACTGGAATTTGCTAAAATGTTTTACAAAACCTTCGTCTATTAATTTTTGCGTCATTCGAAGTTGCGTCTAGAGGCACCTCGCGGTCCTTCCACGGACGAAAAAACATTTTATCTTCACGCAGAGCGATCGACACTCAATACAAAATACTAAGTCACAAGCACAACCTTTCAATACGACGCTTCTTTGACGAGCGGCGAGCCAAATTCACTGGCGTGTTTGCGCCGCGTCGGCTTCCTTTAATTTCTTTTGTGAAAAGCCGCCGCGCACCAAGGCGGCAAATATCAAAGTGACACTATGATAGCGAACGGACTTTAGCCGTCACGCGCGGCTTAGGTAAGGCAAATCCGTGGTAGGTAGCCGTCGCGTGCGGCGTATGACAAAAAGGGGTAGGTAGGTACTCTGCGATCTTGATGACTACCAAATTAGGTAAGTAATAGGTAGGTATGTACCTACACACGACAGCACGTCGACCCTTACATGCTAGCACTCTACTCGGTTACGTTACGGCGACTTTACAACAAAAGTTTACACTCTGACGTGCTGTCGTGTGTACCTAGTAAGTACACACGACAGCACGTCGACCTTTACATACTAGCACTCTACTCGGTTACGTTAAGGGCAACTTTACAACAGAGGTGTACAGTCTGACGTGCTGTCGTGTGTACACACGACAGCACGTCGACCCTTACATGCTAGCACTCTACTCGGTTACGTTACGGGCGACTTTACAACAAAAGTGTACAGTCTGACATGCTGTCGTGTGTACCTATCGCGCGTTGAACTAGCAAGCAACAGTTGGATACAAAGATCGAAAGAGAATCTTCAGACGCCGCAGCTGCCCACGACTCACGCTCTTCGTCTGTTATCCAAAATATCTATCTATTGCAAGATCTGCAAGCATTTATTATTATTCAATCAAGCAACAACCAACTAAAAAAAAAAAAAAAACAGAAAACCAAACTAAGTTTTGACAGTTTGGAACGTGATTCACTTTGTTTGGATGAACGTCGATCCCCGGTACGGACGAACTGTCAAATTGACTAAGTAAACAATGTATTCAACGCCTGCGAGAAAAGAATAGCACATTTACAACATCAAAATCGTAAATACACTAAAATCGCGAAATATTCACATATCAAACCCTAGAATTAGGTAAGTGCTATCAAACACACCATTTTTCGTGTTGTAAATCATGACAGTTTGCAAAATATTTTCGTTGAAAAAAACAAATTCCCAGTACTAACTTCCTCAGTTTTTGAATGAAAATTTCTTCAAATCTATTACGAACATCAACACGAAACTTGCCTTAAAAGATAGCTCTTACCTAATTCTAGGGTTTGATATGGCAATATTTTCGATTTCTTTAGTGTATCTTGCATGCGAATGCAAATAAGAGATGCGTCATTGCTATACTTCTCCCGCAGGAGTTTCACTATCCACCCTGCCTTAACGACACACATTCTCTTTCCCTCCAACTCTGAATTCTGGAATTCTTTTACATAATAATGTGTTGAAAATATAACAGCTTTTTAGTGAGGGGGCGCCAGCCCCTCTACCCTGAAGCATTTTTTTCAATATGGCGGAATTTACAATATTAAATATTTTACGAATTAAGACTTATTTTATATTGGTGTTGTACAAAATAGTATTAATAAACATTACAAAGAATATAAAATCAAAGGATGACTATGCGATGTAAAAGAGAGATTGATTTTAAAACTTTGTCAATATGAACGCAAAGGCGACAAGGCTAACCTCCCTGATCAGCGCTACTTAGTTACGTATGCGCGGTGCACGCTAGGAAAATTTTAATACCAGCATGTTATTTAACATAATCTTCGCATGTTCTCGGTTGTGCGGTGGGAAATAAAAAGATTATGTGCCAGTGTCGGTGAATGGTGTACAGAGCAGCTACCACGAGTGCTTACTCTCACTGTCACTGAAAGTGATAAGTTGGATAAACAACCTTACTGCTATAGTATTAGGATACATGACAGACGTCCGGCAGACGTCCGGCCTTAGATGAAAACAAAAAAGGGAAGATACGGCACTCACCCATTACGCGTGGTCCTGCAAAACTGAGTCCATGGACTCACTTTCATTCAGTCGCCGGTTGGACACTGTTCTTGTCTCGCTCGGGCTTGTTGGTTTAGCGTATCGCTTATTCACATAATTGTAAATATGATCTGAATTAGTTAAAGCTGTGTGAGTTTATGTGCAGGAGTGCGTTCGAGCCCATTTTTTCACGGCTGCTAGTAAGAACGTGCCGTATCTTCCCTTTTTTGTTTTCATCTAAGCGTCCGGCACATCTTTTTCTCACCCGTGGTAGCTACTCTGATTGCTGGATGGGAAATTACCGCGCGGGCCCAAAGGGTGCATCGACGTTTTTTGGAGAAAAACAACAAACATCGCACGATTAGCATACGTGATTTAGGGGATTTAAATACGTCATTGCTTACAAACATGTTGATCGGTAACTTGCAACGTGCCATTATTTAGCTTGCTATACATTTTCACCTCGGTGTCCTCAATATGGCAGTATTTATTGTCGATTACAGTGTAGCGTCGACAGGCATCGCCTGGCTGTATTTACAGACGCCGTTGCTTTTTACGAAGTGTCGTTCCGCCGTGTTTACGAGAATGTCATCGCTTATTATTATGTGCTGGGGAAAAGGGTTAATGTTACACTTTTGTCATGAAACATGATAAGGTCTTTATCTCAAGCTACCGAAATCGATCACCGCTGAAAATTTCACAAAAATATATTCATCCATAGAATAAACATAAATGTTTGAATGTTTTGTTTGAAACCCGAAGCTTAGTTGGCTCAACACGTATTGACTTTGTCTTTCCTGTGGGCTAGGCCGACTAAGCTGTCAGGATGGTATAGGTGCTGGGCAAGCCTACTCCATCTAAAAACAATGTCCCAGGCACTGCAGCGCCGAGTGGTCTCTTCACCCATCTAGGTGAAGGTGCCACTGGACGCTGTATAAATCATCTCATTACGTAGATGCAAAGGCCTTAGTTTTGAAAATATTTATGCGAAATCGCAGCCAAGTAAGCCGGTGACTTAGATATTTATTGCCGGAGCGAAGCCAGCCGCGACGCGTACGAGCGTGGAGCATGTTTCCCTGTCGCATTAGGCATAAGTAGTGCTCTCTCCGCACCCTATTAACGGTGATATATGCGACGATTCTTTTCCCAAATCCTTCCCGAATTATTCGTGAAACATAAGCAGGGGTGAAGTAGTCATACGCCCGCTCGCTTCGCTCCGCTCGCTGACGCGTCGCGTGCGTGACGCGCTAATTCCATACTGATAAATGATTCCGCCGGAATCCTGAATGGGAAATTTTCGGAATGACTGCGTTTTGTCACCTGCGGCTGCTGGTGAAAAATGAGGCGTTTGAGGAGAGGTTTGAGCGGTTAAGGCGCTGGGCATAGTGAATTAGCCCGCGCGCAAAAAAAATGCACAAAATCGATTCTTGCATCAAACACACAAAAAAAATCGAAAATGTTCACATATCAAACCCTAGAATTAGGTGAGAGCTATCTAAAACAGTCAATTTTGTGTTGATACCCGTAACATATTGCGAGATATTTTGTTTGAAAAAAAAAAACGCCGTCTATTTTTTTTCATCAAAAATATCTTCAAAACGATTACGAATCTCAACACAAAACTGGCTGTGTTAGATAGGTCTCACCTAATTCTAGGGTTTGATATGTGAAAATTTTGGATTTGTTTAGTGTATTTGATACAGGATTCGATTTTTTGCATTTTTCTTGGCGCGCGGCTATTTACTATGTACCGCGCCTGATTGATAACTTTACTGTGGATATGTTTGTCTACACAAACGGTAGGTAAATACGAAGACGATAAATACGAAGACGACTTTTTTTCTTGTTAATGCGTGACCATATGTAGAGACAAAACTCATTGATAACCAGCCTTGAAGCATAACATAGGTACATTTTTATTTTTCTTAAAAATTGCTTTGCTTAGATTTGCTTTTACCGAAGACAAGCCTAAAACACGGTTATTTTTCGAAGCTTTCTAAGAAATTGCCCTCAAAGAGCAAAGCAAACGCATAAGCGCGGCGAAAGGTGTCTTTCCCGCGGGCGATATGCGAAAAACCTTTACGCAATCCAGACTAATAAGAAGCGAACACGGATCCCAAAAGCGATTCACGTGTTCAGACAAAAACTCTGTTCCCCTCCCGTGTGTGTGATGTATGCAAAAAGGGAATTGAATAAGATGATTTCGTTCCGCCGGTGGCTCCCGCAGGAAAAGAATCCGCCAAGGCGCGGTAACGACGAATACAATAAATTTTCATAAACAAATTGCGATTTGATGGCGGCACATATCGGCGCGAGGAGGCGCCGCGAATTCCCAATAAGGATTGATAGGGAAACAATGTCGCGACACTGATTGAATGTCAATTTACGCGCTGAGGTCGCGCGCGGTGCTGAACAATTCCCTGTAATGGCGAACACGTCGCCTTAACGATGTGTGGATCGAGAATATCGAGATGCCGCACGGAATAGATTTTCCGCCCTTAGGTACCTACCCCCACATATCAGATTTATCGGAAACAAATGAGTGTTTTATAGCTCTGTCACGTTTTCTTTGAACAGGCACAACATAAGAGTGGCCTTGCAAATAATTGTGTGGCACCATCTTGAGGAAATCTGAGCGTACGAGGAACCTCAAACGTGAAAATCGCCAATCCGCACTGAGCACGTCTCTCTCTGAGAAAAGGCCTTTGCCCAGCTAGTGGGACATATATAAAATGGTACAGATTACATCTTACTTCATTACCATCTTGTGATTGTAAAATAGAACCCTATCTTTAAAACGTGGCCAGGAACAAGCATTTTCGTTTCAAATTGTTGATTACCATCCCAAGCTAGGTGTTCTTACCTCTGTAAAGAGTGGCAAAGTAGTAATTCTTCACACTTGACACCGAGGCCTCGCTCTCAAGCGAGGAAGGGTGCAGTGTCACGTGGCGTGTGTGAGTTTTGACTTGCAAAGCAGCTCGCAGGTTTTCCAGAGGGCGGTAATGACGGCTTGATGTGTTTCTCCACGTGAAAATTGTATGGAGACTCTTTTTTCCTTTTTGAAAGAGCCCATTGTTAGCTGCAACCCTTTTGTATCGGGTGCAATATTGTTCTTTGATTTTATCTTTTTAATCCTCGTGTCACGCGTGCTCGTATTCGTATAACGAGTCATTCGACGGGCCTTCTCATTAGCGATTCAAATTCACATGAAGGAAATGCGATTGTCACACGCAGCATTGTTTCGAGATCTCATAACGCGTGGCCCTTTTGACTCGGGCTCGAGTGCGACATAAAGGCGCCTCCACACTTGGCTAGCTCGCAGGCACGTCACCTTTGATGCGCGTATGATTGCCCTCGCCCGCGACACATTGGATCTATATTGTTGTCTTTTTCAAGTTTCGTAATAAGGGATGAGGGTGTATTAAAGCCTTTTATCCGGCTCGTCACGCCGGGTGGGGAAGGGTTTAAGGTGAGCAAACATTAGCACTTTTACATTTTTGCAATTTCAACGACGCCGCCTGAAGGCTGTTTGCAGTGGCAAGTGGCTGAAGGAGCCGAAAGGGGGCCGCAACTCTTTCCAAAAAGGGTTTTTAACATAAATTATCCAGGTCGGATCTCGCACTTGTTTAAAACAGTTTTAAACGGATTTAGCGCTAGACAACGGTTGTATGTAAGAACAAGCTGTACAAAATCCGTAGTGAAGTTTAGCCGCCTATTAACCCCGCACTAGGCCCGGGGCCAACTCGCGCCGCAGACTGCAAATCTCGCGTGCATTCCCGAACATTCCAGAAGATGTAGCCCAGATTAAACGATGCACAATTACAGTATATCCGCCGCGGCGGCTTACCCGCAGGTGAGGGTAGCGCGTATATTTCACGAGACAATATTACCTGCACTCGACTGGAAAATGAGACTGTTTTTGCTACCTAATTTAGTATGCCGGTAATGTGGGAGTACACGTTCCGTACATTAGCATGCAGATGGAGTTAGACGGGGAACTATCTTGCCTAATTTAATAGAGATAGTGTTGATGGTATGCATTTGCTGATTAGTGCATTTTCTGCCTCGATACTAGCAAACAATAGCAACTTTTCTTCCTTACGTATACTGGCAGTGATAATGACTTCTACCTTACCTACCTGTTTTGTGGTATTTTAGGTAGCTAGTGTTAAGAAGGACTATCATACATGCCAAATATGTAGCTAAAACTCTTATTATGGCAACCCCATAATTGTGATTATGGGATTGCCTTTTACGAATATGCTGGCAAAAGCACAGCCACAGTTCTACAGCACAGCACAATTCTGGGCCGAGACGCTACCCGCCGAAACTGCGGGAGACCCAACAAATTAGGAGGTTATAGACCAAAAAGTCTCCACCTCCGAAGACGTCACCAGGAACAGGGCGTAGTGGAGAGAGGAAATTAGGAAGCCCACCACCATGTGGGGCTAAAGCTTGGAAGAGATAAAGAGAGAGAACAAAGAGTATTCCTATCAATTGCACTAAATAGGCCGGTGAACTGGCCCCAAAACCACAGCCACATACCAGCCGCGCAGGCAGGCAAGGCGACAGTTCTAGGCGGAGGGAACAAAGCGCCCCCGGTGCACTGTTAATTGCCAGTCGACTGAAAGAAGCGGTAAGACGCTACCCGCCGAGACAGTAGGAAACCCAGTGGACTAGGAGGTTAGATACCAATGAGTATTCGTAAACGGAGACATGTGAAAATAGTAGATCCAGTTTTCTCTTACAAAACGATAATACCCAACCCTTACGTGTGCAAGAAAAAATCATAAAGCAGTGTAACTGCAGCATCCAAGTGGTCATTTTACCCATCTTATTCTAAAGGTACCACTAGAAGCTGTATAAAAAAAAATATGTAGTTTCATAGGGTTAAAAACGATGTACAAAATGTAATACTATTTCGACATTTTAATAGGGCCAGAATAGAAACCCCAACAATTTTTTTTTTCATTTGATCATGGTTGTAAAATACCAAAGCTCTATTAGTTATTAACATTTTCGATCAAAAGGCTCAATTCTAAAGGTAAAGCGGGTCTTCTTTTCCACAATTAGATATCGCGGGTCATAATTCACGTGTAATCTGCGGCAGCCGCGAGACTCCGCCGCATCCTGTCTGCAGATATCACGCGATCGCACTGCAGACAATCATAATTACTGTCACCGCTAGGGGCAAGCAACGTAGCTAAATTCATAAGGCCAAAGAACCGCTTTTTAGCGAAGAACTGTATTTGATATTATTTCACAAAGTACAAAATGCATTTTTGCCTACGTCATAAATCAGTGCCTTAGGAAAAATGTAGAGATTTTGTGTTGGAGTTTTTACATAAAGTATTTACGGAGGTATTGAGAACAAATGCGTATCTTATCGTTCTAACAATCGAGCATCAACTAGCACCCATGTGTAAGAATAAAATAAATAAAGTGAAATAAAGTTTTCCAATAACGAAGGCACTCTACATCAAAACGAATGGGAACATTAGCGCACGTATCTTCAAGTTCACACATTATTCCCTAAAAGCGTTTGAGGCGAGGGCCCTTAAAATTACGTTTGAGACAGTGCTCTTTAACTCAACTTTCCCATAGGACCCCATTATTTACGCAGCCACCGTACCATTAAGATTCTCCACATATCTTCGAGAAAGGCGTTATGGTAATTGCGGGTCGCCATTTTATCTCGCGGCAACTCTTCGCGATTAGAAACTCGCGCGCTCGCGCTCCGCTGCGCCCGGCGAAATAACAAGTCGCCGAACTAACTTCAGTTCGTTTCCACAGTGAACGTTTCCAAATTAATTCGGATGGAAGATATCGGGCGGCGCGATAGCGGCTCTTCCGCGCCATTTATTGCTCGTGTGGTGCGCGACCCGGCATCGGCGGCGAAGGGGTAAAGAATATCAAGATCCAGCAGCGCGCGCCGGAAGGCTCGCAAATGAGCTCGCCGACTTATCTGCCTTAATGTGGGTGAGGGTTAATTTTGTCTTACATGCGCAATTTGGAGATACGCCCTCGTTCCCAAGTTGCATACATTGTTAGTGGTACGACTTTGTGAATTGTACTTATTTAGATAATATTCCACATAACACGTGCGTTTTCGTAGCTGGTGCTTCCAGAGACGTATGTGGAGAGCGCCATAAAGATTCGTCTAGACAATGGACGACCCTCGTCTTGATAGAGTCTTGCACGGAACGAGTGTGGTGGGGGCAAATATGGACGGATGGTGCGCAAACACGAGCAGCATGTATTAGGAAATGTTATTAGCCCTGAAGTGCAATCTCCTCATTGCGGAGGAACGCAGTTAGCCCGGGGCATGTCTGCTCCTACATTCAGAGACACTGCTTCGTAAAACCGCTGTGTTAAATCATTACAACGCACTGTATGATTTTGCTGTTAACTATTATGCCTCGAATACAAATGAATGAATCTTTTAGCAATACTCGTATTTACTTGTTTCAGCCGAATACATTTTACACTCAAAAGACATTTGCTAGGCAATACCCTACCTACTTATAGGCACCACTTCTATTGTCCAGTTGCAAGACGCTCTATACAAAGGCACTAACAAAGGCATTGACATTACGGACCGGCTCCTTACACTTAAGGCTCTCAACCGGGAGCTAGATGCAAGAACGCCTTCATCATCGTATACTTGCTGAAACTTTTATAAAAATGTGTATAACCAAATTGAACTATAAAACCAAATTGAAAAGCTTACGATATCTATTGCTTTCTGAAATCTAATTTTACTTTGTATTCCTATAAAAAATCTGGTTTTGAATGCGTATTTGACTAGAATGTCATTCGAGTGGGATTTTCACTCGAATTCTTGAAATTAAGTTCATCTTATATCAATCCGGCCTTGAACTGGCACGTTATTTTTACTATGCATTTCTTAGCTATGTTGAGTTAGTAAATATGTTTTAGCTGGTAGCCCATGGTAAAGACCTTCCCGCCCCTAGCTCCCGGATGATCAGTAGTCTACTCTCCATAACCGTGAGCGCGGCAGACCGCGTTATCGTAATATCCGGCGCGATTGTGCGGGTAGGTAGCTCTGCCATAAACCTAGATAGACGCAAAGGGTTTGCTCCAATTCAAGGCATTTTAATAATAGGCTCATACCATTTTCTTCACATCTACCTGGCTCTTTTCTCGAACTTGCGAGGAAACCTTAGTGTCTGAGGCAAATACCCGCAATGCAAAAATTTCCACTCCAGTGGGCACACGTAGCTCTCTCTCTCTCGTTTCTGCAGTAATTGGTTTATTCAATCTATCAATGACAGAATTAAATAAATATTATAAAGACAAAAAATGCGAAACATTAAAAAAAAAAATATTTTGTACGAAAAAAACACACACACAAATTCCCCACACGCAAAGGCATTTTATCAATCAAGCTACAGTTTATGTTTCCATGAATAATATACTGATGGCAGAGGTAGAGTTACTGCAATGAATTGACTTTTGCACAGTATTGTTTTCTGTGGTAGGTACCCCGCAGCTGGCGTCAAAACGCTCAGATTGTCTTCTCTTATGCTCCTTTATGTAGCGTCTTACAAGAGTGCCATACACAGATAAGGAATGTATATTAATTTTACTCCGTGTTTGACCGTCCTTTGGGAAATCTATTGAAGAGTGTTCGTGGCTGATTTGTCCATATGTGGACAAATATTGTGAAATATGAGATAAAAGAAGATCAGTATTTATTAGTATACCCTTAGTATTTGATTTGCCTTGCATAGATTACTTTGCAATTAGATACCTACATTACCATCACTTGTACCCACATTGTGTGTTTATACAAAAATGTTAATAACTTAATCGTCATTATTACAAAATATGGCGGTTATTTCACGGCACGATCGGCTCTATCTACAATAATAATATTGTCTTAGAACATTGGAAGGTATCTTGATGCACTACTAAAGTCGTGCCTTCTAAAGTCTAGTCAAGCAATTACCAACGGATAGTAGAAATCAAGGGCCCATTGAACAAAGCACAAGAACACAATAACACGAGTCGACGAGCAAAACTAAATGGCTTACCTAGCGGTCCATTGTTCCTGGCCGCAGTACCCCGTGTGGTTAGCAGACTGCGCCCCGTTTCGTCTGGAATACTGGGGAAGCATAGTGTCGCCTCATACAAGCGTTTTTGAAACCACATTAAGATACTACAAAGACCGGCCGAGTGTGGCTCTGTGCACCAAACATTTTCCTTCATCTTCTAACGCCCTCGGTGCGTAAGTCCGACTAGCACTTGCCATGCCTTGTTTTTATTATTGTACTTTTACTTCAGTTTGCGTTACAACAACAACAACTAGAGGTTAACTCCGTTTATACTACCGTTTAAAATTAAATTAAATGTGTTTAGCAATTAACTCCTCGCTTTTTGAGTGCTTGTGTCACGGCGTTGTACGAGTTAGAATAACGCTTGTTCGGTAGTGCGACCTCACTGCATTGCCGAGTACTGGCCACTTTTCATTTTACTTCAAAATTTCGGAACGTTTTTTCTTTTGTTTTTTTTTTATGACCTTCGCGCTTTTTAATTTTTGACAGATGCATTTTTCCCGCCTCATTGTCGCACACTAATATTTTTGCCCTCTTATTTTAATTTGTAATTCACTCATCTCTTTGTATTTATTGATATTTTGACCCACAATCGCCCATTTCGTATTGTTAGCAAGGTATTTTGTGTATTTGTGTTATTTCCCCGCCCAATCTCACTCACTACCATCATTGTCATTCAACCCTGTGCCTCACTGTTTTGGTTCCGCATACAACTATTTTCTACGCGTTCGCCGTGCCTGCTTTTCGGTGAGTGTTGCATTGCTGAACATATTAGCTAGTCCCCTCGTTAGTTTGCATTCGCCGGAAGAAGCCGCGGGGCCCGTAGAGAAGGAGCAAACCACATTTCGCCCGCCTTCAATCGCGGCCGCTCGGTCACCCCGATCGAGTGGCTGCGCACCCTCTTGTGTTCGAGGGTGGACACAATAGCGAACATATTTTGGTCCTTCGAGCCGGATTTGCTCCTTTTGGAAGGCTTTGTGGCTTCGTTTTGGTGTCTGCAAAGCCAAATATTCAGCATTCTCCCAGTAATTTGTTTCAAAATCCCACTTTTTCTGTTTGTTTTTTGTTAATTGTATTTGATATTGACTCCATTGCAAACGTGTGTATTTTTTTTTCGTGTAATAGTTTGCATGACGCGAACTCGCGGTCAAATAAAAGAAATGGCCGTAAGAATATCACGCTCGGTTTTGAAATTTCGTCACGTGTGTGGCACGCTCAATGCTTTAGCTGATATTAAAAACCCTTCTCCTGGTGAAGTACTGCGTATCCGCCAAGAATTGAACCGATATGCCGAGGTCGAGGAGCTGCATTACGATATTCTGGATAGAGTAATGGAGCCCTTGGGCGAAAATGAGCCGCCTTATCCAATTTCAAAGGATGATCTGTGCGAAATGTTTGATGAATATGTCTCAAACTTTTTCCTGCTCAAACCAAAGTATGACATCGACTCTGTTCATCTCAATTCTGCTCAACATGATAATCGAAGCCCTTTTAACGATGGCGGGGTAAAGCTTCCGCGAATTTCTCTACCGACTTTCTCAGGTGATGATGTCACAAAATGGGTAGGATTTTCTGAGATGTTTGCGTCCCTCATAGTAAACAACGAAAACCTTGATGACGTACAGCGCCTGCACTTCTTACGTTCGTCACTTGCCGACGAGGCGCTCCGCACAATACAGCATTTGCCGCTGTCCGCTACCAACTTTCCCGTGGCTTGGGACTTGCTTGAGCAGAAGTACGACAACAAGCGGCTGATAGCTACTACCCATTATCGGCGAATTGCTAATGCGTTGATGGTCCAATCCTCTGCCAAATCCCTGGCTACTTTTGTCGACGATGTTGTTGACAACGTAAACGCTCTACAAGCTTTGAACTTCCCTACGAAGGAGTGGTCCTTTCTCCTTCTCAATATGTTGCTCGACAAGTTAGACTCAGAGACACGTCGCCAGTTTGAATTGAGCAACTCCTCTGACATTCCAACTTATGACGAACTTGTTGCTTTCCTTCGTAAGAGGTCAAACGCCCTTCAGTCCGCAGCTATACCCCCTCCAGCTGATGCACCCCGCATGCAGTTCCAATCGCTCCCACACAGCATAGCTCGCCCGCGCTCCTACTTGCCCGCTTTCCCTTCTAGACAAGTATCACTAGCTGCCACTCGATCGCGACCATGTTTGTTCTGCAGCGGCGACCATGTCTTATCGAGATGTGCTGACTTTTTGAAGTTGTCGCCCCCAGAAAGATTGAACGAAGTAAAAAGACTGAAGGTTTGTCTCAATTGCCTTGCAACAGACCATTTTTTGAGACAGTGTAAGTCATCTTATTCCTGTATGACTTGCAGGTCAAAGACACATCACTCACTGTTACATCTGGACAGTTTCACAACTCGTGAATTGTCAAACTCACGTGCTCAATTGCCCGCTCCCTCGTCTGATTCGCCGCCTTGTTCACTACCTGTACAGGGCTCTTCAAAGGTGAATGAGTCAGAACCAATGAACTCCAATGTCGAGTGTCTCTCTGCTTCATCAGATGTGAAGCCCCATATATTGTTGGCCACGGTTCTTCTACAAATTCCTGACAACCGAGGAGTACCGCAGCAAGCACGCGCACTTATCGATACAGGGAGCCAGTTCAGTTTTATTACTGAAGATTTGGCTACGCAGCTAGGTCTACCTCGACGAAAGGTCAACACAACCGTTCACGGTATATCTGGTCAAGCTCTCCAATTAGAAGGCGGTCTAGTGGATCTCTCAATCCTTAATCCATCTAACGGTGAGAATATTCAATTGCAAGCCCAGTGCATACCAAAAATCACTGGAGATCTTCCCGCGCAGCCTCTTCCGGTCTCACTATGGCCTCACGTTAGGGATCTTCCCCTTGCTGACCCTACTTTCGGGATACCTTCCAACATATCTTTGTTGTTAGGCGCAGATATTTATCGCGAGATTGTGTTGGGAGGCATAATAAGCGGTCCACCAGGCACTCCGATTGCCTTGAATACGATATTTGGTTGGGCTCTTATGGGTCACACTTTCCCTTCATCAACACAAACCCCAAAAAAAGCTGTCAGCCATGTGGGAGCTAATAGGAATTGTTTGGCTTTTCATGCCCGTGTAGATGCTTCTCTCGAAGAAATCGTAGAGAAGTTTTGGGTTTACGAGGAACCCCCGACCAGTAAAGTTCTCAGTCCCGATGACCAAAAATGTGAAGATATATTTCGTGAAACTGTGTCACGAACCGATGACGGTAAATATGTGGTTTCGCTCCCTTTCAAAGAATTTCCTCCCACTCTTGGTGACTCCCGTGGAATAGCACTTAAACGTTTCCGTTCGCTTGAAGGAAAGTTTAGAAAAAACCCCGATTACAAATCAGACTACGTAAAGTTCATGACTGATTACCTTGATGAGGGTTACATGCGATTAGCTCCCGACAATTCGTCTGGCGGTTACTACCTACCCCATCACGCTGTGATAAAAGAAAGCTCTAGCACCACTCGTTTACGAGTTGTGTTCGATGGCTCGTGTCAAAGTGACAATGGAAAATCCATTAACGATGTTTTGTTCTCAGGTCCAAAACTTCACAAAGAGATTTTTGACGTGTTGTCTATTTTTCGTTTGAATGAGATAGCCCTAGTCGCCGACGTAAAACAGATGTTTTTAAACATCAAACTTGATCCCGCTCATCACATTTATCAGAAGATACTTTGGCGATTCAATGAAAATGAACCCATTCGTGATTATCTTCTGACCACAGTGACATTTGGGTTGACTTGCTCCCCATATCTAGCGATTCGTACTCTCAATGAACTCGCAATTGAACACGCCGATTCTCACAGCAAAGCCTCCCAAGTCTTACTTGAGACTACGTTCGTTGATGATGTCACGTGTGGTGCCCCTGATGTTGAATCTGCACGCGCTCTCGTCGGTGAACTCAATTCACTGCTCGACTCAGGTGGCTTCACTCTGCGCAAATGGGCGAGCAACCGGCCAGAAAGTTTAGTCGATGTTCCTGAAGAGCATAAACAAAGTTTAGAGGACGTGTTTTCTCCTGACACAACTTCGTTTCTGAAAGTCCTCGGTTTAGAGTGGTGTCCCAGTACAGATTCGTTCTCTTATCAAATCAAAAATATTCCGCTTGTGCCCACAAAGCGGGGTATTCTCTCAGACCTGGCTCGTATTTTCGATCCTATGGGATTCATAGCACCCGTGGTCCTTGCAGCCAAAGTCGTAATGCAAAAACTATGGATGCTGGATATCGGCTGGGATGATCCAATTCCCGATGAGGTACTCCAACAATGGGTACAAATCAAGGAAAACTTACACTTGCTCCAACAAGTTTCTGTCCCACGGTTCATCCGCACTACAGAAGCCAGCTACATCGAAATTCACGGATTCGGTGATGCTTGTGAGTCAGGTTTTGGAGCCGTGATTTATTTTCGTGTTATTACTGTAGTTGACGGTAAAACTAGCATCTCAGTACACTTGATCTGTGCAAAATCGCGCGTCTCTGAGCTCAGAACTGTATCTCTCCCTCGACTCGAGCTTTGTGCTGCATTTTTATTAGCAGATCTTCTTGCTCACGTGCAAAAATTGTTCACTCCGAAATTGCCGATTCGCAGTTACACATGTTGGACTGACTCACTTATCACTCTACACTGGATAAAATCGTTGGCTTGTAAGTGGAAGACTTTTGTTAGTAACAGAGTTAGTCACATTCAAGAAATTACATCTCCCGATTGTTGGCGCCATGTCCGCTCTCAAGATAACCCAGCCGATGTGGTTAGTCGCGGCGCCTCTCCCGCTGATTTAGTCTCACATCCTCTCTGGTGGAATGGTCCGGATTTTTTATCGATTCCTGATGAAGATTGGCAGTCGCAGCCAGCGGAAGTTCTGACTATCGACTCAAGTGTTTCAAAAGTTCTTGAGTCCAAACAGCCACTGGTTTTGTTTACTACAAAAAATGATGCCGAACAAAACCCCATCACTGAGTTGATTGAGAAATTTTCTCAACTGCCCAAACTTCTTCGTGTGGTATCCTATTGTTTTCGGTTTGGTTCATACACCGCTCGCTCGCTTTTCACCACGCAGTCTGTAACTTTGCGTGAAATTGACAATGCTCTCAAAGCTTGTATTAAAGTCACACAAGCTCAATACTTCAGTGATGATATTCGTCGTTTGAAAAAAGATGAATTGCCCTCCAGTGCCCTTCGTAAATTGTCCCCTTACATTGATGACGAAAGTTTGATCCGTGTCGGAGGTCGATTGCAATCATCGAAATTGCTTTTCGATAACCAACACCCAATCGTTCTTCCCTGTGATAGTCCACTAACTACCCTCTTGGTGAGATATTACCATGTTATTCACGGCCACCCTGGTTCAAACGCTCTACTATCCATGCTTCAAAGTCGTTATTGGATACTCTCGGCAAGACGTGTTGTACGTACCATCACGTTTCGCTGTTCTCATTGTTACCGGCTCAAGCCTCGCCTCGCAACGCAGGTTATGGGACAACTTCCTCCACCTAGAATTCAACAGATCAAGCCTTTTGCTAAAACTGGGGTAGATTACGCAGGTCCCTTCATGATAAAAACATCACGGCTACGCAAAGCTCCATTAACAAAGTGCTATATAGCTGTGTTCGTGTGCATGAGTACGAAAGCTTGCCACTTAGAGCTTGTAAGTGAGCAGACCACTGATGCTTTTATCGCAGCCCTTCAGCGCTTTATCTCACGACGCGGTCGTTGTTCGGATCTTTTTAGCGATCAGGGTCGTAATTTCATCGGCTGCAATAATGAACTTCGACGTATTGTTCGCACTCATGCTCATGATTGTAAAATAAATGACTTTTGTAATACGCAAGGTATTCAATTCCATTTTCAACCGCCCTACAGTCCCCATTTTGGCGGAATTTTCGAAGGCCTGGTAAAACAGGTAAAAACTCACCTGTTTCGTATTTTAGGGTCCAGTCTCCATTCCCTTACATTCGAAGACTTTTACACAGTCCTCACTCGCGTCGAGGCATGCTTAAATTCACGACCGCTAATCCCATTGTCCTCTAACCCCAACGATTTAACTGCACTAACTCCGGCGCATTTTCTCACGATGGAGCCGTTGACGTCAATGCCGGAACCCAACCTTCGTGATGTCAACATGATGTCCTTAAAGCGCTGGAGCCTAATCCAGGCCATACACCAATCCTTTTGGCGCAGATGGCATCGTGAGTACTTACATACACTCCAGACGCGTGCTAAATGGCATATGCCTGTAAAAAACATTGCTGTTGGCACAATGGTTCTACTCAAAGATGATGACTTGGCTCCTCTCAACTGGCCTATAGGTCGAATAATCTCTGCTACTCCTGGTCCAGACGGTTTAGTTCGTGTCGTAGAAGTTCGAACTGCGCACGGCATTTATAAACGTTCCGTAGTTAAGGTAGCTCCTCTACCTTATGTGGAGCAATAAGCCATCGCTTTTATTAATTGAATTACTTTTTTGTTTATTTTTTTGTAATCTTCAAGTGATGTGATTTCGAACCCAGCTCATTTCAATTTGTTTCTCCCGCTCTCTATATTTTTTATTTCTTTGTGCTGAATACGTGGTTTCAGGGGCGGCGGTATGTTCGGTAGTGCGACCTCACTGCATTGCCGAGTACTGGCCACTTTTCATTTTACTTCAAAATTTCGGAACGTTTTTTCTTTTGTTTTTTTTTTATGACCTTCGCGCTTTTTAATTTTTGACAGATGCATTTTTCCCGCCTCATTGTCGCACACTAATATTTTTGCCCTCTTATTTTAATTTGTAATTCACTCATCTCTTTGTATTTATTGATATTTTGACCCACAATCGCCCATTTCGTATTGTTAGCAAGGTATTTTGTGTATTTGTGTTATTTCCCCGCCCAATCTCACTCACTACCATCATTGTCATTCAACCCTGTGCCTCACTGTTTTGGTTCCGCATACAACTATTTTCTACGCGTTCGCCGTGCCTGCTTTTCGGTGAGTGTTGCATTGCTGAACATATTAGCTAGTCCCCTCGTTAGTTTGCATTCGCCGGAAGAAGCCGCGGGGCCCGTACAGAAGGAGCAAACCACATTTCGCCCGCCTTCAATCGCGGCCGCTCGGTCACCCCGATCGAGTGGCTGCGCACCCTCTTGTGTTCGAGGGTGGACACAATAGCGAACAACGCTTTTTTCGTTTTGAGATAATCTTATAAAGTCCTCCATTTAGAAGGAGAGAAATGCTGGCTGTTTATTCAACCAGAGAAGCGGTGGTGGTCTAGTAGTTAGAACAGTAGACTCTGAAGCAAGAGGTACCCGGTTCGATTCCCATTGCGGGCATGTATCTATGACTTTGTTTAATTTCAAAGTTACGTACATTTGTGAATTTTTAGTAGCAATACCACTCGCTAACTGTGAAGGAAAACATCGTGAGGAAACCCGCGGCTTAGTTGGCTCCACACGTATTGACTTGTCTTTCCTGTGGGCTAGGCCGACTAAGCTGTCAGGATGGTATAGGTGCTGGGCAAGCCTACTCCATCTAAAACAATGTCCCAGGCATTGCAGCGCCGAGTGGTCTCTTCACCCATCTAGTGTGAGTGAAGGTGCTCTGGACGATGTATAAATCATCTATTACGTAGATGCAAAGGCCTTAGTTTTATTTGCCATTGCCAATTGCCGCAGCAGAAGTTGCCACCTCCTATGGTGAGGATACTACCGCGTGTTGTCGGGAATATCGTTGCCAGTTTAATGCAGAGCGTCATGGCTTTTAGCGTTGGGTCCCGTCCATGATTTGAGTATCTAGAAAATAATGTATTTTTTTTTTCGAGAATTCCTTTATAATGACTCTACTGGGCTTCATCTTAGTTGAGTGAAGGCGAGGAACCGAAAATGTGAAGGAAACTGAAAACATGGAACCGAACAAAGCAATATTCTGTAGCATACCAAGTAATGTGAATGTAAAGTCTATCCAATTAGACAATGGCGAGGCGTCCGCGGTTCCTGACTTATTAAGCGGTCCATTGTCGGTTTTGGGATGAAATATTACAATCCGTTTATTTGCTTTGTAGATCACGATGTATTTTTAAAATACTTGCGAGATTATTTTTAAAGAAGATTTATTTTGACTGAGATTAAAACTTTGCATTGACGACTTTAGCATTTTGAGCTGCCGCCAGCTCCATCGCACTAGATTTCCAACTCTAAAATATTGAAAAAGCCGTAGGCAAAGTTAGAAATATGCAGGATGGAAGCCACGAGTCCGTTCCGGGCGCGGGCCCGCAAGCACTTGCATATTTTGTGAGGCTCCGACGTTTTGAGCTCAACTTCCACACTCGCTCAGCTCGTTTACTTAGTTTCCATACTTAGTATTCTTTCCTCTCATTGTATTCTCCCAAGTTCCGACATTGTTATTCATTGTTCGAATTCGTAACATTCTCCCGTGTCTTGTTATCTTTGTACACATGATTCCCTGGAAGATAGAACCTCTTGCTAAATTCGTTATTTCTTTGTGCAAATACTAGCTACATCGAGCCTTTATAAAGCCGTGTACTGCCGTTTGCGGCGATAGGTGCAAGTTCAAAAGGCGAGTTCACACCGAACTGTTTGCGTCAAAAGGTCTGACCGAGGATCTCTGCGGGCCGGAATATTTAAACCGCAATCGAGTTGCCGTGTTTGGTGTTTTAGAGGCAGACGGGGCGGTGTCCGGTTACGTGGCTGGTTTTGTGTTGAGCGTTTGAGGGTAGTACATTTAGAGGCTGAATTGCGGTTCATTCACAGAATAAATTGTGGCTTCCAAAACGTGTTCACTGTCCATTTCATTTCTAAGCTTTTCGATGAGATATTACATCGTTTGATTGTACTGCTATTTACCAATGGTTCCGGAGCAGACGCAGCAAGTTCTCGTCGCAACCGCAAGCGGGTAGCGACGAGCAGCTGCAGACGTCCGTATTTGCGTGGGGGTTGTTTGCCGACACCTCTGGACGCGCCTTTACGCTCGCTCACCTCTGTTTGGCCTGGACGGTCACGAATGCAAATTAGCAAAGCTTTCGCGTGTTTACTGAGCGCCTGGTAAGTGTTGCCTCTTAGCAGGTGTTACATCGACATCTACCTCCTGTTGCAAATTTAATGTAACAACCTCAGTTTGGTTCTCGTTTTCTTTCACGAGAATTTTTCTCCATTAAGGAAATGAGAAATATACATCACACAAATGACAACAAACCAGGTTAACCGAGTCACACGCAACTGCGTAAAGGATTAAGATAACGCTTGGAGTTAATCTCTGTTTAGCTGTTACCTGCTCGCTCGCACGTTTAACACATTGGGATTAAATGAAACCATGCTTCGTATCATAATGTGGAAACTAAATCATATGGCTGCTTGAGTCTACATGACCATAATCCGCCGAGACCTGAGACCCTCGACTGCTGCAACAACCCTTCTACATCCATAAAGCGGCAACAAATCTTGCGAGCCGTTCGGCATCTTTATAACTCGTGCAGAACGATCCTTTAACCCAACATAATGGGCAGGTTTAGCGAGAGGACCGTCGTAAAGTGTCCCGGGCAGCGGGCGAGGCTTGTTGCGCCACTACAGACCCCTGCAAAATTTCACGAACTATTTGCCCTGCACTAGCCCCACGCCCTTCACGACTCAGCTTTTTTGCCGAGGTTTATTGTCCGGATTTTCTGCTCTCACCTTTATCGTTATTGTGTCCGCATGACTTCATAAAGGACCGCCGCTCACTATTAAGACCTCATAACCGTGGGAAAATATTCGAGCGAGCACTTGTGGTTTGTATTATGGATTGGTTCTGAGGAAAGTTTTCTTTAAACGCTTTCATAGAAACTCTCTAAGTACGTTTGGAAAAGCGTCGGTTATAGAAATTGAAATAAAACGTCGAACGAACTCGGGCAGGCCGGGCACTCGATAAATCGGTCGGTCAATTGAGTGGAGTGCAATGGGCGCATTAATTGATCTGGTGTGGGCGTGTGGCGGGTGTATCGGAGCCGATGGACAGTCATCGTGTGAATGATAATTGCCGGGCGGCGAGCGGCGAGCGGCTATCGGGATCGAGTGGATGCACACAGGTCGGTAATAGCCCGCTCCCATCAGTGCATGGACCGTTCCCCGCAGAGATAAACGCATACGATTACGGCGTACGTGGGAGCCACAGGTGGCGTATAATATTTTTCAGCGTAGCCCTGCTTGGGACGGGCCATTGCCTGCAGTTCACGCGTGCGGACGGTTTGATCGTTGGGTGGCTTAATTTGGGATGCCCTTTTATGGTTTTGTAGGGATTTTGGCAGTTTATTTTATGGAAAAGCGTGGGAAAGTATAGTTTTCTGGTTGAACTGATGGTTATAACAAATTGAATTGATCATTGGTCAAATGGGAAAACCTGGATTATTTCTAAGCTACAGATTCTATTGTCAAGAAAATTGCTCCGAAATATACCACAGATTGTATCACTTACCTACGAGTACTTACAAATAGCCACCATACGGGGGGCCAAAATAATTATGACGCGCCTGACGAATTGTGCCGTGAACGCTAAAGCAACGTGTCGTTCCAGCAATTTGATACAATTTTCACCACTTTTCCCCGTACGGGCCGGGCGCCGATTTGCATATGTGCGAGGGCTTATGCAAATATATTTTTTCCAGCCGGTACTGTTTACCTTCCCCGCCGGAAGAGGAAACACTTTGGGTGCGCATTTTAAAAAGATTTACGCGCTTTGTCGGATCATTAAGTGCGGAACTAATTTGCTTACCTTTGAAATGTGTTGGGCTTTGTCACGGTAATTACGGTGTGGGGGTGCCCCGTAACGTGATATGCAGATTTCCGTGTCAACTGTTGTTTTTTACCTTTGCTCAATTGTAGGTTGGGATTTCGTAGAAGTATTCTTGCTTGCTTAGCTTAATTGTTTTTTTTTTACTATTTCTGAGAGTCTTTGACGACATGCTTGGTAAAGGAAACCTTTGAGCAAATATTCCTATCCTTATTTTGGTATTTTTTAATTCCCGCGGTGTAGGCAGGGGTGAAGTTCAGAGGAATATTGATCATGTGGGAATCGTCGAAATTAAATTTTCTTTGTTTTCGCTTCCCGACTCAGGGCTCCTTCGCGTTATTAAATTTCCTTGTGTTTTTTAACACAGCCGTATCATTAGATTGAGGGTTTCCGTCAAGAGGAAATTGTGGCGGCGAAGGGAGCGAGAGCACCTAAACATATTGAAAAAATAAAAATCCAGGCTACTTACTTGCGGCTGCAGGGAATGATGCTTTACTTTCTTACGTTTTGAATAGTAGGGAGTTATGTAAGCTGGTGAAATTGAGAAGGCTTTGAAGATTCGATCCCTCACGGTAAAATATACCTAACCAACGATTTACATATACAGCGCTTGAATCACTTTAGCACTATCAGTTTAGTTATAGTTATCTTTGCTTGGATTTATTTACTATACTACAATAGGAAAAGCGTGTTACATTAGGTGAATGATCTTGAAACATAAGTAGGTAAACCGAGATAGGTAATTTAGAAGCAAAAATCAAACATGTAGTGCCTCTTTCGTTGCGGCTCAGCTGTAATTCCACCGGCCGGGAAAGACGTTTGAAGTGGTTTCGTGTAATAAGTATTGCCGCGACAGAATTTCATCGCGGGCTCTGAGAATTTCGACTAAATATACATATTACATTACGTGAAATTGCCCATTTTTTCCACTCTCCACCCTAGCAATTAGGGTGGGCCGTGTATAAATATTGCACGGGTCTCATTAATGTGCGTGTTCGCTTTAGTGGGTATTTTTTATGGTTCGCTTTTTGGCCGGCGCGGTAAGAAGCTAGCGTCGTGGGATATAATGAATAATTAACTCGTGTAAGGGAATGGCGGCTATTTTTTATTTGACGTTGTGTTGACGTAAAATCACTTTTGGTAAAATATAGAGAGCTCCACTTACCATTGTCCGTCGGCGATGGCATTCGTTGTCGCAACGATGCCTGCAACAAAACACAAGTACATTTAGAAATTTATTGAATTAATAAACTGCTTGGAAATTAAACAAAATTGATTAAAAAACTCTTCCTTAATAAATTCATTAGTCACTTCGCGACAAAATTTCGTGGACAAAGTGAATTTCCTTCCTTACAAAATATGACGCATTTGAATGATTAAAAAGGCCCGCCTTCGAGATTGCATTTCAACAATTAACGCATTAAGAGTTTCACCAATAAAGAGTGGCTCTCTTAATTAAGGGTGCCCGTTAAAAATTGAGTACAAATTCGAGTAGCAAATCCGGGTTCCCCCAGGCGGGGCCGAAGTGGAGAGCTAGTGAATGGCCGTAATATTTTAGTTTAGTTGAAACAAAAACGCGTCTCAAAGGCCGGAGGGTCGGGCTGTCACGTAGACACAATAAGCCTTTTAATTCGATTCGTCAAGACGGACGCCGGAGACAAAGAGCCGGGAGTTATCATTCAATGGGGCACTCCTACCTTTTCTTATTACTTTGCTTCGGTTTTCTCGTGAGGTAGATGAGGGCTGCTGCACATGAGAATAAAGCAAACTTAGGGTGGTATTCTAGAACGCTACTTAAACTCAGTTCAAACTAGAACGCTACTAAAACTCTGTTTAAACTCAGTTCAAACTAGAACGCTCCTTGAACTCTGTTTAAAATCAGTTTAAGTACATGTTTTGATTTGAATATCCCTCCCTTCATATCAAAACATGCACGGTTTTATCGACAGTCTGAACTCTGTTTAAACTGAGTTTAAGTAGCGTTCTAGAATACCACCCTTAATTTTAAGATTAAAGTTTATGCTTCGACACCTTTTGAATTCATGTGATGATTAACGGCGATGAGTACCTACATTCATATTATGTCAAGGCATACAGACTACCAGTTAGTTCCAGTAAGTCTTCCAAGAATCCTAAGCTATTAAATGTGAATAAATATCTTACTTACTTACTTACTTACTATTTAACTGCCTGCAGAAACGAATCTTCCGAGTGATCCCAAGTCAGTAAAGTTCTCGTGTATGCAAGCCCCTAAAACTTCAGGTTTCGTATTACACTCTGTAGATACTGGCGCTCCTTTCACCTATATCTTGAGCTCAATCTCAGGACAAACAACCCCGTGTGTGCCAGCCCCCAAGTGCACTTGATCCCGCCCGTCCTCCGCGTGACCCGACTGCCGATTCGCAGCTAACGGCTTTATTTGTTGCCACCACTTTTGAAACTTACTACACACGCCATGTACCTGCCAACGGCACTGCACTGCTTTTCTACACTAGTGGTTCGCCCCGAACTATGAACTCGCGACCCCATATCTCAGCAACCCCTCGACCGATGCTCATGTTCGAACTTAAAAATTCTCTTTACGTCATTTACCCGCCTACCAAATTTCATGACGATCCGACTAAATTTACTCAAGTTATCGTCGAACGAACATTCATACATACATACAAACATACATACAAACATACAAACGCCGGATTGTTCAAGTAGACTCGGCGAACTTCGCTCGCTTCGCTCGCTCGTTTAATCATATGAGGTTAGGGACATGAATAAGACGCACTGCTGTGAAAGAAACGGAGACTAAAAAAATATTGACGTTTTTTTAATTTTTTCTTGATTTCTAATGCAGGCTGTACTGACAAGCGATTGTAAGCCTATCTGCATTTTTTTTTGTTTGTATCAACTAAAATAAAAGAAAATCGATTGAGAATACTTTTTCAACTTTGATCGCAAATTACCCGAACAAAAGTCCCATAAAGTGACAGATTTTTTGTGCTATCCTGAAGGTTACGGCTTTGGGGAAGTTTTTAAAATTAATGGAAGCCCCTATATTTTTATTTTATGACTAGAGACTAGAGCATGTATATTTTGCACCCAAGCACAATCAAATTAATAACGTGATATCACGATAACGTAAACCAGCAAGCGATGGAGCAATATAATATGTGAGGTCAGAATGCAGTGCTTACGAAAGTTCTAAAATGAAAATACGATAGAAATACGATCAGTGAAATAGTGTACCTACAGTGAAACGTGTAGGTCTGTAGGTATTCGAAATTTGAATTTTAACAAAGCCTAATCCTAATCCCTTGCGCAAGTGGGACCTTGTCACTCCACTCCGCAGTCATCTGCTGAGATCTCGAACGAATTGCATTTAATTAAGCGCCCGCCATTAGTTGGGCGGGGGCCCGCGGATTCCTTTAATTTCCGTTAATTTGCGCCGCCTGCCCCTTAACAATCAATGCGACAACCCGACCCAGGCACCTACTCAAGTCGTAACTACTTTAGTCAAAACCACTTTTTGTTTTTTTTCTAAAATACTACCTGCTAGGAAAACATTTAAAGATTGTGGAGAAGATTGTGCAAACTTCTCACACAGGGGCGCCTCGCCTCCGTCAGTAAGACGGCATACGGTAAAGGAGGAAAGGGTATTTTTACCCGACTACGCGAAGCAAAAAGGAGGGTTATGATTTTAGCAGCGTATGTATGTATGTATGTATGTATGTATATATGTATGTATGTATGTATGTATGTATGTGGGTATGTATGTTTGTGTGTTCATCTGTTCCCTCGCAGAGCGTAAACTACTCGGCCGATTTCAACAAATGAGGTGTCGTTGGATTTGTCTTAATCACCCAGGTAACATAGGATAGTTTAATTTTGAAAAAAACCAAGATGGCGGCTGTGCTGCGCCCTAAAGTGGTGGACCTAAAAATAAAAATTATCGGATACCATCGTCATGGGTACCAAATAAAAGGGCTTTAAAAGACCTTTTCAAAAATGTATAACACATGTAGCGTCAACATAACAAATAGAACAAAAATTCCAAAATGTGTTTTTTTTTGCCCTTCTTGGTTCTATTCTGGGTGATCGTCCAAAATGACTTACTAAAAAGCTCAAAAAAAAAATAGAAGTTAAAAACTAAAACCCGACTACTAAAATGCTTAAAACAAGACTTGTTTATCCTTAAAATAGACTCATAGATAATTAATCGTAGTCGGAGGACACCACATTCGCATTTGATAAACCGATGGCCTCCGAAAAATTCCAAAATGTGTTTTTTTTTTGCCCTTCTTGGTTCTATTCTGGGTGATCGTCCAAAAAGACTTACTAAAAAGCTCAAAAAAAAATAGAAGTTAAAAACTAAAACCCGACTACTAAAATGCTTAAAACAAGACTTGTTTATCCTTAAAATAGACTCATAGATAATTAATCGTAGTCGGAGGACACCACATTCGCATTTGATAAACCGATGGCCTCCGACTACGATTAATTATCTATGAGTCTATTTTAAGGATAAACAAGTCTTGTTTTAAGCATTTTAGTAGTCGGGTTTTAGTTTTTAACTTCTATTTTGTATTTCGTAAACGGTTAAACTTACTTTTTACCCGACTACGCGAAGCAAAAAGGAGGGTTATGATTTTAGCAGCGTATGTATGTATGTATGTATGTATGTATGTATGTATGTATATATGTATGTATGTATGTATGTGGGTATGTATGTTTGTGTGTTCATCTGTTCCCTCGCAGAGCCTAAACTACTTGGCCGATTTCAACAAATGAGGTGTCGTTGGATTTGTCTTAATCACCCAGGTAACATAGGATAGTTTAATTTTGAAAAAAAAAACACGATGGCGGCTGTGCTGCGCCCTAAAGTGGTGGACCTAAAAATAAAAATTATTGGATACCATCGTCATGGGTATCAAATGAAAGGGCTTTAAAAGACCTTTTCAAAAATGTACAACACATGTAGCGTCAACATAACAAATAGAACAAAAAAATCCAAAATGTGTTTTTTTTTGCCCTTCTTGGTTCTATTCTGGGTAATCGTCCAAAATGACTTACTAAAAAGCTCGAAAAAAAATAATAGAAGTTAAAAACTAAAACCCGACTACTAAAAGGCTTAAAACAAGACCTGTTTATCCTTAAAATAGACTCATAGATAATTAATCGTAGTCGGAGGACACCACATTCGCATTTGATAAACCGATGGCCTCCGACTACGATTAATTATCTATGAGTCTATTTTAAGGATAAAAAGGTCTTGTTTTAACCCTTTTAGTAGTCGGGTTTTAGTTTTTAACTTCTATTTTTATTATAAGAAAATGGTAGGTATTTAGTTTTACATTATTCGTCATAGATAAAATCTTTATATTGTAAAAATAATAAAAATTCTGTTTAAACTTATCCTAATAAAGCCCTTTCATACGATAGCCCACATGATACGGTCGGCCCACTTTAAAATTTGGACCCCCGTTTTTTGCATTAAATTTTTTGTTATATAATTTAAAATAAAAACTGTTTTCAATTTAATTGAATTCAATTCAGTTTATTTCAGATTTGCATCCATATTTTATTAGTAGAATCTTTTAGGAATAATTCCTGTTTGTGCTATGACGTTGTTTTGATTCCGTTGCGAGTGTCAAAATATGCCTAAAAATTCTGCATAAGGGCCGTTTTGTTTTGATTGCGTAAATGAAAGGTATTTATTTTTTTCTTTTAACGTTTAGAGTTTTTTTCTCAGTTCAGATGACTTATCTGTCACTTAAGTAAACCTCAAAAATCTATCACTTTATGGGACTTTAGTCCGCGTAATTCGCGATCTAAGTTGAAAAGATAGAGTTGGGAGAAATTTTATTTCAATCGACCTTCTTTTATTTTAGTGGATTCGGACAAAAACATTGCACATAGGCGCCTGTCAGTACGGCCTGCATTAAAAATTCTCATAAATTATAAAAATTATAGGCAATTTTAAATTCACGGACATTCTACAGCCTAGAAGCTGTGGCTTGGAAAGTAGTAATTGTTCTTTGGCATAAGATACGTGCGTGACTGCTTATTGCTACATCAGCTCACCAACTTAAGAGGTTATGTCGATCAACTTGATTCTTACACAGATATCGCCTCATTTGAAATTACCATGTAACTTGATACAGAAGTGTGCAGACACGGAGTCATCGCCCGGGGCGCGAGCTCATTCTAGTTCTCTTTTGTAATTAACAGCCGTATCTGCCATTAGTGTAATTAAAGTGCTCTCTCTTTGTACGCGACGCGTTTAAATTATGATTAACGCGATGTTGGCGACGATTGCTCATTGAGGCGGAGATTTAAAATGAATGTTCTTATGGCTAACAAAATGCTTTATAATACAAAATTAACAAAATAAAAAATTGAGCAGGTACCTCCTCATTTTTTAAGTCGGTAAACGGGCACACGTAAAGCGCTGCTTAAGGCACCGCTTCATTTTTTGGGTCACCTTTTTTTGTTAATTTTCCGGCAATTATCAGCGAGTTCCTTTACAGCGGCCCGTTAAAAGATACGCAATTAATTATGGTACAATTAAATGGCCATTAAATCATGGAAATTGCCCTCTCATCGCGTCGCTGTCGTTGTTTTCATTATTATTTTTTCGACCTATTTTTCTCGGCGGCCAAAGCCGCGGCGGCTTCAATAGAATTCCTTTTATTTGCTCCCGGACAAACGGCCTGTTTACCAACAGAGGGTAGCGACAAAGGATTTTTTAAAATTATACCCGCGATAAATTTAGTAGGAAATGATAAATATTTTCCGCCTGAAAGGGGTACGCAAGAGTTTTGCTCATCTAAAGTATAACCGCAGTAAAATATTAAAGCGTAAGGAGAAACAAGACGAGGAAAATATCATTGATACTCCAAGCCCATAGCTACCTATTACGCATCATTGGTATCGCACAATACGTCGTCGCTGAGTGGGAATTAGGTGGTGCTCACACTAATAGCGCATGGTTTCATCTGCATTAAAAGATCCTTTGATCGCGCGGCAGGAAGCGGCAGCATCCTGCGCTATTGTCCTGCGGCGCCGTGCCGCTCGTGGACACGCCGACTGTTTTCATCTCCTTAATTGTTTACTTTTTCGAGCACAAAGCGCTACACACTTACCTACACAAATGGTGATTTGATACGTTGTCTTTGATCTTACATTGTCTAACAAGCCAACACGTGCTAAACAATGTTTTGAAAGAGACCTAATATAATTGTATGATTACAATAACGTTGTCCACTTCAGGTCCACATGAAAAGCTTTACGTACAAGTGAACATTCCGCCGCAACGCAACCCGTTCATTTTCATACTTGGAAGTCACGTAGGTTGCAAACACGTGACGTTTGGATAACAACAGCGTGAACGAGCGAAGGAACACAACACAAATTACGAGGAAATACGGACCGCGGACGCTTGTGTGGGTGAGGGATGCGGGTGTGTGCGTGCGCCTGAATTAGACGCGAAACTTTCAAAGTTTTCCCAAATTTCAGCCCCCGCGGCCCGCGCCCCGCGGATCGATACGGGCGCCCGGCGACGCGGCCCGCGGCCCGCGCTGCGCCCGCCGCCGCCGCCGCCGCCGGCGCTCTGCTCGCAGATTCACGTAAACACTGGACACCGACGCGTCGAAGACACGTCCCTTTCTCAGATTTTCACAATTTTACTCTTGCATATTATAATTTGTGTTACTTATATGGCCTCTGCACTGCAGCTTCCGAGTGGTCACTTACCCCGTCAGACTAATAATGTAATTATTTTGTATTGCATAAAACACGTTTCTGTTTTATCTTTTGAATCACTTTAGGTAGATATTTACAGTGTTTTTACTTGTGCTGTTGATGTACCAGGAGCAAATACAAATGCGAATTTCTTTACAGTTGGATATAATACTCGTAGGTACCTAAATTATTTTACAAACACATTCAGGCATTTGCTAGGCCTGTGGTTGCGGCACGTTAACTTTGCAAAAGATAAAAAAAAACCGATTATAAACTGTTTTGAATGAACTGAGCTCCAGTTAACTTCAGTCTTTACTGAAACTAATTACTCTGCAACACTTTCACTTCTACTTCCAAGACTATCCACAACTATTATCGGTACAAATCACACGCTACGGCGACCCATGCCAACTGTCACTGTGCAAAACGGACGCGACAACTTAAAATTGGGTGCGTGAGCGCGGCATTGTTTGCCATTAATTGAGAGGCTCGCCTCCTGATGGCTGCCCTCGCCGAGGGCGGCACTCCGGGGACATATCGGCTCGCCAATCTTGTTGACAGCGACCCTCGGACGCCTTGACTCGAGCTTAAAGGAGACGCAGTCGCGGCGTGTCCTTGAGATTTTGAATTGTTCATTACCGCGAGGAAGGTATGATAACGCAGCCTTTGAATTGATTTTGTAGTCAAAAGTGAAGATTTTTTAGTGTGGATGTATGGCTCAAAGAATTTGTGTTACTCACTGCTAGTGCTGAAGTCCCTTGAGATAGGTACTGCTTTGTCGCTATAGCGCAAGCCACCAAGGTGGGAAAAACTCCAAGCAGGCACTACTTAACGCACGGGGCAGGGCTCGGACACTCTCTTGAGTGCTTGTTAATGTTTTATGGGCGGAAACTTTTTCAAACTAGTGTGTGGATTGACGTGCTAAGTGTACGGTAAATAATTTAACACGTTTCCCCGCGGGGGTATGACCGGTCTTCAATAAAACCGCCCCCGACGCACACGGACGACGAAGAAAAAACGCCAGCTAATTTTATAAAATCCAATTCCGCCCGCTGCCGAGTAAAGAGCATCCAGGAAAATGTGATAAAAGTTTTCTGATTTATAACAATTAATATTTGAAATATTGACAATATCAAAGGGAAGTGGCCGACAGCCGACAAATCATATAATAATAAAATGAAACTGGTCAAGCACAACCTCTCTGAGCACATGGCGGGTTTCGCTGGTGGGGTTTCATTCTTGAAAGCTCAGTATTTCATTTCATTTGATATCGTTTATAGGTCTTGGTTGAGCGGTTTCGTGCAGCGCTGGTACAGCCAAGCGTTTCCTGGCGCGGGCGCGGGACCCTACACCGCCCCGGAAGGAGGAAGCACTGGCCCGTTGCTCAGGGACTTTATTTGGAAATGGAAAGTCTAAAAAAATAAACGACAGCCAGCGCGGGAGGATGATTTATACGGAGCTGCGGCGAGTGTGCACGTTCGATTATCGGAATGATATTTTCTCGATATTAAAGTGTTGCCAAGAGGACTGTGGACAATATGACCCGAGGAAAATTTATTGGGCAATTCAACGTGACGTCGACGGCCGTTACGATTATTTCATTATATTGTTGGCGCCGTAAAAACGGTTAGCGTTTTATTTTATTGCTGGTTCGCGAATTTTTATTTCAATATTTTATTGCGCTGTAAAACACTTTCGGTGTCTGTTTGATTTTACTCGCTGTTTCTCTTTTTGTGTCAGTGCATCATAAAACCTTCAGGACTTCCTATGGACACGTAGATCTACGGTAAAACTGGTGCCAGATATTTTACAGATATTGCTTTATTAGCAACCAGCATATTATTGAACAGCATATCTTCGGTAGGTACCTACTGTAGGGTGTAGTATAGGCAAAGGTGCGGGCTGTCGCATGATTTGTAGGTCTCGAGCCGCCACGCGTAGGGAACGGTGTCGATAACACGTGTTGTCGTCTCACGCGAACCTTGCCAAGAATAAAGGGAAAAAGGTCGCTTTTAATCTTGCTTTGAAATACGACTGCAAAGCTTTATTACTACTAGCGACATGATAGGACAATTTGGCAATAGTATCCAAAGTCCAAAATACGCGTACCTAACCTCAACGCGAAAATCACCAATCCACAGTGGGC